>VDFB02000001.1:10957807-11098201 GCA_007258455.2 Sequoia sempervirens
GATTTGAGATTAGTGAGAAATTATTGGATGCTATCTAATTTTTTAGGATTCAAACCAATGAATTTATTATTCAATTAAAAACATCACAAATTATCTTGGTTCCTAAATAAATTCTCTAATGTGGTTCGTATTTGATTTGGTATTGTTCAAGACTCAATGCAAAAGAGGATATTAGGAGAAATATACATACATAATGTTCCATAGGCCACATCACACCTTCTAGACCACTTTCTATCTTTACAATAGTGTTTGGTTCAAGTGTTGTACCCAACATACCTTAGTATAATCCTAATGTCTCTAATTGTATCTCCATTTATTTTTTATACTCATAATAATTGTATCCAGAGTGAGTGGAGCAATATGGGTTTGATGCATGTGGTGTAATAAAATATTATAGAAAATGGAAACAGAAGTGGTAATATACCCCTCACAATACAAGCAATCAACTAGTGGTAATAATTTTCCAAAAGAGAAACCAACATATAAAATTTGACTTAAAACTGAAATAACAATTACCTGGTGAAAAATATAAAAAGAATACATGTATGGTTGCATCTATAGATATCTAGACTATCTTTTAAATGCCCATTTTTTGTAAAAATTTACACTATATGCTCAATTTATGCTTCATGAAAAAATATCCTTTTGGAAAGAAAGAAAATCTAAGGGCTAGATTCTCTAGGTATTGGTTACCCATGTGATCGAGTGATGAGTCATTGAGGGCTAAAGGCCAATAGTGGTGGAATAGAACTACTAGTAGTGGAAACATATTTGAGGTGACATACCTAGGATGAGAATTTTAATATCCTCTAGGATGGCAATTTCTAGGGGCTTCCTTTCCCACATGATCGGTGGTTCTAGCCCCTAGCCATTGATACGATAGGCCAATTTTTTTTTTAAAAACACTCCTAGTGGTGTCACAACCTATGCCTATAGGAAAAAATATGCAACACCAAGATTAAAATAATGACTATCAAATAACCAAAAAACCTACTGTGTTTTTCTTACAATTGATAAAATGGTTATAAGCTCAATTTTCATAGAACAATGGAGGAGGCTATGGTACGATGATAGAAAATTATATCAATATATATGTTCATATGGTTATACATTTTTTTTCAAATGATATTTTCAAGTCCCAAAAAAATCACCTAAAAGTTCTATTCTCTAATTTTAACATTTGGATAAGAAATGTTATGGTTTGTCATCTTTTGGATACAAATATGAGGTCTATTTTGCACCAAGATGCATCATGTGAAATATCTTTTCTAAAAATATCCAAAAAAAGAAAAGGGAATTACATATATGAAACTAGAATACCATGTAAGAGTTATTTATTCAACCCCACAACAACCCGAAGATCAAATACAACTCCACAAAGGAGAGAAGCAATGTATTTTCTATAAATCTTGAGAATTAATTAGATGCAAATAAATAATTATGAAATATACAATAAAAAATCCTTGTTATAAAGACAAGGATGAAACCCTAGGATATAATAAGATTGTGATGTGTGTCTTAGTCCTAGAACATGATACAAAAAAAAAAAAATGACTTAAATAAGCTTAAGTATGCTAGTGTAAATATGACCTATTAAAAAACTAGTTAGGTAATTTACCATGTCCACACCAACAAAAACCATGAGATGAATCAAAAACCACACACCATGTTTGAACATGATCTAAAATATTCCTCAAACACCTTTATATCCAACAAACTCCTTCACAAAAAATTCCACCTAAAGAATCTACAAATCGAGTACACTCAGACAACTCTGCTATACACTGTTACTTGAAAAACTATCTTCTGGACCACCAAACCTCAAATACTATTGAATAAGGTAAAATACCAACACCATCAACACACCTTCATAAATACAAGACCTAAAGCATAACTATGGACAAATGTGGAGCAAAAACATTTCTCCTAGACACCTCTACAATGCACAATCACACACCGGTGAATGAAACTTCTATTGTACAATGATACAACATACCATCTCTTGAATATAACATCTCTAAACACCTCTCAACAACATATCTAACTTGTGTAGGGATATATTCAACCTAGAAGAAATGCGAGCAAAACCAAAACATCTCTCTATAACCCAGAACAACACTACAACACATTGTTTCCTCTTTTTATCAAAATTTCTCAAAATCACTTGGAAACCAAGCACCAGAGACACATACACAACATGTTTATCACTACTAAATACATAGATATAATTTTATCAAAGTAGCAGTAGAGGTTAACAAGTTAGTAGCTTATCTGATGACATCATAATGCAACAAATCAAATCATAGATATAACACCAACTGTTCGTCTTCAACAGTCAATCTTCCTCAAAACATACAGTTGACACCAATGCCAACACGATCTTGTTGACATCAATGACAAAACCAATCTGCACATACTTGCAACACAAGTTGCTTTAATATAACTTTGAATTTCATCTCTTAGGATTGCAAGAGTTTTCTCCTTTTTGGTAGATTATATTTTTTATGAATATGGATATCAATATGATTTTTGGAACTTAATACTAGATGAGGAACTAAGTGAAATATGATCCACTATATGGTTATACGAGTCACTAGTATATTTTAAGTATTGATAAAATAGGAGTGAAAGATCAAACATGAGTTTGATCACGGGTTTCATATTTAACATTGGGTCAAGAGTATGGAGAAAAAATATGAGTGTGATCACTATAATAGAGAGTATGTATAGATCAAAATTCTAATTCCAACTTTTCAAGTCAATAAATTCATCATGGAAAGTTGCATAATGTATAAGAGAAGTTAGAATAAAAGAAATGAGGTAAATATGAATAGTATGTGTGAAGGGTTAACATGTGACAACACATTGATATATATCAAAAAGAGTGTAGGAAATCTCCTACTTATTTTGGTGGATAATATGGGGATTTCATTAATGAGATATGACAATCTATATCAGTATCTTAAATGAACTAAGAAAGAAAGAAGAATGAAAGAGAAAAATTTAAATGAAATAAAAAAAGAAAATAGAGAGGAATGTGAAAAAAATAAAATGGGTCATCGTAGTTTGATCATGTATAGCATCATTCACTAGTGATATGAAGGTTATGCAAGAAGAATTGTATAACAAAGAGTTGGAAGCATCACATTAATCTTTGATGAAGAATGTTGAGATAGGACAAACCTCAACAATGTTTTGAAGTGATGTTTGAAAGTAGGAAGAGTTACTTCTATATTTGTAGTATCATCAATATCAAGTGGATAAAGATCATCAAGTGTATCAATATCAATATCAATATATCAATCATATGATAATGATAGGCTATATGTTATGCCTAAACCATCAAACAAGTTGATACCATCAACAAGAGTCGAAGGGGGAGATGTATCATTAAGATAAAGAAGTATAGAAACATCATTGATAAGATATTGGATAACATTATTTAAGTATTAATATTGGTTGGTAGAATGACCTAATATTTGATGATAATAACAAGATAGAAGGATCAATTGAATTTTCTTATGGGTTATGGTAGAGGTGGAGTGACTAACTTATTGTCCAAGAGATGAGGAAATAATTTTTTATGAGAAGTAGCTAGTGAAATATAAATTGTTTTCTCTAGCTGGTTTGGCACAATACGATAAGAATCAACTAGATAAGATTTATCAATCTAGGATCAATAAGAGGAGAGAAGGAAGTGCCCCCAAACTGAGTGAGTATTCAATCAACTTCATTGGGATCCATATCTAAATGAAAAAGATAAGTGTGAAGAGAGATGTAGTTTCTCTTGAATATGAGGTAGAAGGTTTTTGAGAAATATAGCTTGAAGTATGAAATAAAGATGATGAAATTCCAAGTGAACATGTAACAAGAAAAAGTGAACGTCTAGTCTTAAACATTTTTAGTAGGATTTTGTTTACAATATGGTATTTTTGTAAGGAAACCCTTTGGTTATATGTTAAATTATAAGAGAAGAGTAAATGAATCAACAAGATCAACAAAGAAGTGTAGGGAACTAGGGGGTAAATTATAGAACCAATGTAATGTATTGTCTATCAATGTTATAGGAAAGTGTACCTAAAAAAATGATCATCTAAGGTAATAGTCAAGTAAAGGATATATAAGTGTCACACATGTCATATTGGGTATTGATGACTATTATAGTTATCAAAACATAATGAATCCATGTTAGGAGGAGAAGGATATGTAAGGATGGTAGATGAAAGGGAAATGTCATCCATGAAGGTCTTGGATGTGAAGGAGGAGAGGTGAGGGTCTCCAATTGTATCTCTAGCTCCTTGAGCTTAATATATGCATATTTCTAGTCAATATATTACTATCATGATGGGGAGAATGGATGAGGAGGAAAGATGGGGGTCTCCAATTGAGAAGAAAGTAACATATCATGATGAGGAGAGTATGTAGCACCATTTTAAGGATATTTGATAGTAAGAGGTGTGGAAGACATAAGCGAATCAAGAAAAGTAGGAAGTAAGGGTTCTTTTATAGGAGGAAAAGTGGATAAACATGTTGTACTCTTAGAAGTGGAAGAGATGGATGATAATGTATGAAAAAGAGGAGATAAAGCTTTATGTGTAGGATTTGAATTAGGAAAAGAGTGCATCATAGTGGAAATAAAGAAATGGGTAGAGGATGAAAGGTAAACATTCCTAGGATCTCATAAAACTAACTTAAAATATTATCATTTAGAGGATAAGGAATAAAATACATCATAAGGAAATCATTGCAACGTTATTGATTCATAAAAACATTAGAATAATATACATGTACTTTAGAATCTTTTTTATTAATTAATATGATGAATGTAGAAAGGGAAGAATAAGACACATCATCCATAGAGTCATCACTATTAAAAGGAAGAGACACCTTCAAAGCTCTATCCTACCATGCATCTAATATCTTAATCTAACAAATTATTATTTTTATGTTTATCCTCATGCTTAATCAAAATGTATGGTAAAGGCTCAGAGGATGAATGTGATAATTTGGAGGAGGGGGGAATAAAGAGTTCACTTGGTTTAAGAGGTGAAGTAGGTACAGTTGTTTCATCTATGGAGTATAGGAAAAAGATAATGGCTCATAGGAAAGTAGATACATAACGAATGTAGAAAGTGAAAAAAAGACAAAGGAAAATTAAAGATGTCATAGAGGGTGGAAAAATAACATAGTGACTCATAATTTGAGAAGCATAGGCATGAGCAAAGGAAGGGGGATAGTAATAGAAGGGGGCACTAATGGATTTGAAAAGGGATAGAGTAGATCCATATCAAATGAGGAACAATGAGTACATGTGTGATTTTAATGACGTGTTTCATCTCGTATAATGTCTAAACATTATGTAGTATGGTGATTAGATAGAATAGGGTCTTCAAATCCAATGACATGTAGAGGGAGAAGAGAAGTATCAAAGGAACATGATTGAGGAGAAACATGAGAAAGCGAAGAATCAAGAGTGGAGCAATCATCATATGGAGCATAGAATATATTATTACTTAGGATATCAAGAAATAAACCACCAAGGAAAGGGTGAGAATCTTGGAGGGACAAGGTTTAGGTGAAGTAACAATAATTGTAGAGAATTTAGGCAAAGCATTAGGTAAAGTACTACTACAAGCATCATCTAGATCAAATAAAGGGAAGGTCAAGAAGAATTAGTAGTGTGAAAGTGATCATACAAGGATGTAAATTGATAAGAGCCACACCACCCGAAACCCAAACAAATCACCACAATAGATACCAACACAAAAGATGTGAGATAGAAAAATAACTAAGTTTCAATTATTTTCCAGAAAATGAAATTACAAATTCAAAACTTACATGATACATCCTCATGGGCTTGGTTCATTACACCAAAATCAACTCTGAAAACAAAATGTATTATTTGAAGCCACAATTTGCACTATTGGAGCCACCTTCTACAACCCCCACTTAACCCTTTTATTTTACCCAATGAATGCCCTAGAATGTAATATAAAGTTCAACTTTCCCTTTTGTTTTGGTGCCAAAAGTCTCGCCAGTTGATTTCTGGCCTAGGAAGAAATTTTAATGAAATTCACTTTTTAGAGGGGAAACTTTGCAGGGCCATAACTTTTGATTTGGGTGTTCGATTGGCTATTATAACATGTTGTTAGAAAGATCTCAAAGAGATCTACAATGCTATACCAATTGAAGGTCACTTTGTCAACTTTTCAAGTTGTCCTAGGGCCTCTAAGGTTTTCATATATGAATTTGAAGCTACATTGGAGAAATTTCCCGAGACGAAAACTTTAATATCTCCCAAATTGTGTAGGGTATTGAGAAGATTCTTTTGTGATAATTTTTTTTTCAATTTTTCTCCTTGGGGTAAATTTTTAGGTCCATACGAGCCCGTTTAGGCCGACTTACTAAAAATAGTAAGTGACTATTTTTTGCCTTTTCTGACTCTTGGTTATCTTACACCCCTTAAGTGCCATCATGAAACTCAAAAAAACTAAAGAAATTAAGGAAAAGCAATTTTTTTGGGTGATGCACGATTGCCCTTCACCGCTGGATGCTCCAACATCAGACACCCGAGGTAATTTGAAAAGTGACCCTGTCACTTCTCAAGAGTTAGAGGAAAACCAAGACGGTTAACCTTAGCCTCAGACAACCACGATGAGTCTTCAACAGGCCTTCCTCTCCACTTCACCAAGTACTCTGTATATTGCATGTTTCTTGTGCTTCTACCCACACGACTATTTAGAATTTCTTCTATCTCTTCCTTTTCTGAAGTAGGTGTTGGGATATTCCAGTGTGCTTCTATTATTTCTTCATCAATTCCTCCTTCATGATATTCTGTTAAATCTAAAATGTTAAATACAAGTGAAATATGAATTTCATCAAGCATTTCTACCTCATATGCATTTCCTAAATCATGCTTCTTCATAATCTTGCACGGTCCAAACTTCATCATCTTTAACTTGTTTTATATACCAACTAGAAACCTTTCTTTTCACAAATGAACCATGAATTCATCTCCTACCTGGAACTCCTTATACCTCCTTTTTTGATTTTCCTTATCCTTATATTGTGAGCTCATCTTATTGATATGTTTCTTCACCTTTTCATGCAAATTCTTTAGGTGCTCAACAAAATATTTAGCCTTAGCACTACTCTTCTCCCCCTTATCCATCTTTCTTAGTTCTAAAGTAGTCCTTGGACTACTCCCATACACAATCTAGAATGGTGATTTATCAGTGCTTCTATTGACATAATTGTTGTAAGCAAATTTTTTCTGTGGTATTATCAAATCCCATCCCTTGGCATTGATATATTTTGAACCATTTTTCGATGACAGCCCGTCAGAATTTTGACGGCTGTTTGTCGCTGTTTTTGCGTCAGAATTTTGACGACATTTGAAACGTCAAAATTCTGACCCGACATCGGATGCCGGCCCAGAATTTTGACATTTCAAATGCCGTCAAAATTCTGACGCAAAAACAATGACAAACAGCTGTCGAAATTCTGATGGGCTGTCGTCAAAAAATGGTTCAAAATGTATCAGTGTGGGCTTATCTCCTACTAAGCATCTTAGTAGGTTACCCAAACTCCTATTCACCACCTCTATTTTTCCATTAGTCTATGGATAGTGTGTAGAACTGAACTTCAAATCTATCCTCAACAAATTTTTCCTTCTACTCAAGGCATCTGCAAATTTTTTTGACCTTCCACTCCTGTTCTTCAAAACAAAGGTATAACTCTGCAAAAACTCAACCCATTTTAAGTGCCTTTGATTTAACTTTCCTTGACTATTGAGATACTTCAAAGCCTGGTGATCAGTATATAAAACAAATTCTTTTGGAAACAAATAGTGTCTCCATTTCTTTGAAGCCTGAACTATAGCATAAAACTCTTGATCATCGACAAAATATTTCTTCTTAGCATCATTTAACTTCTCACTAAAATAGGCAACATGCTTACCTTCTTGAATCAAAACAACTCCTATGGAAGTGCCACTAGCATCATAATCTACCTGAAAGACCTTATTGAAATCTGGAAGTGCACAAACAAGTTACTCTGTAACTTTCTTCTTCATCATATCAAAACTTTTGGCTACTCCTGTAGTCCACTTAAACTCTTTTCTATCCCCTCTCATCACTTCAGTTAGGGGTTCACAAATACTAATGAAATTCTTAATACTTTTTGTAAGAACTTGCTAGACCATGAAATGATCTTACCTCTATAACATTCCTTGGGGTAGGCCATTCAATGATAGTTCTCACCTTCTCTGGATCCATTTTAAGACCCTCTACTGAGACAACAAATCTCAGATACACCAACTATCTCTTCACAAAACTACATTTCTTCAAATTAATCAATAGCTTCTCCTCCCTTAGCTTCTCAAAAACTCTTTAGATATGCATCAAGTGCTCCTCCAATGTTTTACTGAAAACCAAAATATCATCCAAATAAACAATAATTTTTTTTCCTAAAAATTCTTTCAATACCCCATTCATAAGTTGCATAAATGTGCTTGGTGCATTGGTTAGTCCAAAAGGCATGAATAGCCACTCGTACAAGCTCTCCTTGGTTTTGAAGGTTGTCTTCCATTCATCTCCTTCTCTAATATGGATCTGGTGATATCCACTCTTCAAATCTATCTTTGTGAAGTACTCAACTCCACTCAAACAATCCATAATGTCATTCATTCTGAGCAAGGGAAATCTATACTTGATGGTGATCTTGTTGATGACTCTAGAATCTATACACATCCACCATTCCCCATCCTTCTTTGGTGCTAATATTGTAGGTACTGCACATGGACTCAAACTCTCTTTGATCAATCCCTTATGCAAAAACTCTTGCAATTGTATGTTGAACTCTTCACTCTCTGTTGGAGTCATACCAGTGAGCTGCCTTATTCGGCAAACTGGCTCCAGGAATCAGGTCCATTTGATGACTAATCTTTCTTATTGGAGGAAAAACTTTAGGTACATTATCATAAACAATATCTTGAAACTCATTCAACATATTTGAAACCTCTATAGGTATCTCATTAGTATCCTCTTTATCAACTCTAGGGATCAATGAAAAATACATATGCTCATGCCTCATACCTTTTAGGAATTTTCTTCCATCAACCAAACAAATTCTTGCATTACTGCATACCTTTTCCTTTGCCTCTTTCAAGGGATTCAACTTATGACAAACTCCATCCTTTGTCAAAGAATAGGTGTTGGCATGTCCATCATATACTGCTCGTGATCAAACTACCATGATCTACCTAACAACATGTGATAAACATCCATAGACATAATATCACACAATACCTCATCATGGTAATTTCCAATCTTGAACTTTACCAGACATTGTTCATTTACCAAATCCTTATGGTCCTACAACCAAGCAATCCGATATGGATTCAAATGCCTTCTTTTCTCTAACTGCAACTTACTAACCATCTCTTCTAAAATAAGGTTATCAGTACTACCTCCATCAATAATAACATTGCAAACTTTACCTTCACACTTACATCTGGTGTGAAACAAATTCTTCCTTTGAGTTAGTTCCTTCTCCTTATTTAGCAAGGCTCTTCTAGTGACAAGAACCTCTCCTCTTTCTGCATGCTCAGAATGTGAAGACTGAACATCTTCATCTACATGTGCAACTCGTGCATTACCCTCAAGTCTTCTATTTATCCTTCCTTGATGTTGAGGACACTCATAGGCTCTATGTCCTTCGCACTAGAAGCAAGTTCCACAGAAGCCTCCTCTTCCAGTCCTTGTCTAGATCATCCTCTTCCTCTTTGGTCTCCATTATTCTGATCACGAGGACGGTAGGGGGTGATCCCACATTATTGGTTTACAATTTTTGGCCAAACTGTACATTGAACTATTTTTTCTAACTAAATCTCACTTTCGGGCACCTATAGCAGCTAAACCGTGAGGAATTTGAAGATGATGCAAACTAGTGATTTGTGACATTTTGTTTGTAGATTCTAAATATATATTTTTTCAAAATTTTTGGAATCATATTGCACTTCTTTTTCCATCTCCTTTGAAAACTAGTTTTTTTTTCAATAAACACCATTTTTAAGGAGTGACGCTCACCGTATATCACATAATTTTTTTTCCATCAATGATAAAATTCTAATTTTTTCAAATTTAGATTTATAACTACGATATCTAGTGCTTCCAATTGGTTTCATAGTGTTTTATTGAATATTTTTTCCTTAATCAAGTTCCGAAGTCAAACCAATTATAATTCAGACATAGGCAGACTGTATAATACATAACGTTTTTTGTATATATTGAAATTCAATTTTTTTTTTGTTGGATCAAGGACTTCAATATCTAGTGCACTCATATTTTTCATTTTTTTTTTATAATCTCCTATTTTTCCACATGTGCAAAATAGAGAGCTTTATTTTCAGTGAAAATCCTACATTCACAAGAAATAAAAATAAATATAACAAAAAAATTAAATTTATTTAAAATTATACTTTTTGGGAAGTGTATAGTAAGGACTACATACTTACAAAAAATAAATTTTAAGTGAATTCATTTGATCCCCTAAAAGGTAAACCAAAAGTGGTTTTTTATTAGCATTTTGATAGGTGTAAATGAAACTCCATAATAGGTATGGTTTAAAACTAGTAAGGTTCTATCCGAGAGGGTTTGATCTAAGGTACTTTGATCAAACCCTCTTCAATTTTAATGCTTTAAATGGAACTTTTTAATCATTAAATCATTATATTTTCTAAAAATATGTGAATTAAGAAAAATTAGAATCTCCTAGAAATTGTAAACCAACTTTGTGGGATCACCCTAGGTGTTATCTCCTTTCTAGTCCTGGTTGCTACTGGATCCTTCACCCTTCTTTTGATCTTCATTTCGACCTCCATATGACTTTCCACTGGTCTTTCCTCCACGGCCTCCACCTCGTTGTTTGTTCTCAAACCTCTTGTTCAGTCATTCTTCAACCTTTAGAGAAAAATGATAAGCGTCCTTAATGGTGGACATTCTTACCAGTGCCAATTCTTCCTGTATGCTTGGCTTCAACCTGTTAATATAACAAGCAACTTTATCTTTATTCGCCTCGAAATGTCTTGTCCAAATAAGGACCTTGTGAAATTCCTCTGTGTATTCTTTCACCATTCTTGTTCCTTGCCTCAAGTTCTACATCTTCTTGAGTAGCTCCAATTCATAATTGATTGGAATAAATCGCTTCTTCAATTTTGACACCATTCTGTCCCTTTTGGAAATTTTATATTTCCCTTGTCTTCCTCTTTCTAACTGGACCTCTTTCTACCATATACTGGCATGACCTTTCAATTTTTTCTTTGCAAACCTCACTCTATGAGGATCTTCAATCTCCTCAAACTAGAAAAATTCCTCCATGTCATTGATCCAATCAATCAATTCTTTAGGATTACAACTTCCACTGAAAGTTGAAACCTCCATTTTAGGTCTCTTCCCAATTCTTGAGATTGCTCGTAACAATCTTCTTTTCCCAAGATCCATTGGATCTTGCTCTTCCTCTTCCATTTCATGACTCTTCCATTTCATCTTCATTGTCATCTCTTTCTTGATGTACATCTCTTCTTTGAACCTCTTGCTGCAAGGTTCCTAATTGCCTTATAAGGGCTTTGATTTCATCTCTAGGTGGATATCTTCCTCCACCACTTCAGCCTCTACCTCTACCATGCTAGGAAAGTATTGGAGGTATCTTGAACTCAACCCACACTCATAGGTCCTATTGCAACTACCTCACGTTCAACGCTTTGTTATGGACTCACAAACTACTGCTCTAATACCACTTGATGAGGGCCAAACCGTCCAAAACCCACACAAATCACCACAATAGGTACCAACACAGAAGATGTGAGACACAAATATAAATTTCAATTATTTTCCATAAAATGAAATTATAGATTCAAAACTTACATGATACAGGCTCATGGGCTTGATTCATTGCACCAAAATCAACTTTGAAAAAAAAATGTATTATTTGGAGCCACAATCTGCACTATTGGAGCCACCTTCTACAACCTCCACTAAACCTTTTCATTTTACCCAATAATCACCCTAGAATGTTCTAGAAAGTTTAAATTTCCCTTTTGTTTTAGTGCCAAAAGTCCCGCTGGTTGATTTCTGGCCTAGGAAGAAATTTTAATGAAATTCACTTTTTAGAGGGGCAACTTCACGGGGCTATAACTTTTGATCAGGGTGTCCGATTGGCTATTATAACATATTGTTGGAAATCTATCAAAAATATCTACAATGTTACATCAACAGAAGGTTGGTTCGTCAACATTTTGAGCTGTTTCGGGGCTTCTAAGGTTTTCATATATGAATTTGAAGTTGCATTGGAGAAATTTCCCAAGACAAAAACTTTAATATCTCTGAAACCATGTAGGGTATTGAGATGATTCTTTTGTAATCAGAAATGTTTTTCAGTTCTGCTCCTTGGGGTAAATTTTTAGGTCTATATGAGCCCGTTTAGGCCGACTTACTAAAAATAGTAAGTGACAATTTTTGCCTTTTCTAACTCCTAACTATCTTACACCCCTTAAGTGCCATTATGGAACTCAAAATAACTAAAGAAATTATGGATTTTTTTTTTTGGGTGATGCAAGATTTCCCTACACTGCTAGATGCTCCTGCATCATAAAATATCTAGGGTATTAGAATAGGTACTAAGTAAGTTAATAAAAATGAAAAAGGGAAAAAAATATTATGTATAACCTTGGTGGAAAGACATGAAGAACTTAAATTAAAGAAGTTAGGGAGATTCTCCAAAACAAAGGGATGAGTAGAGATTAACTAATCTAGAAAAAGTTGGGATCCATAAAGGGGGCATGGAGGGAAGAAAGAGAAATGGAAGAAGCAATGAGGAAGCACCAACAAAGCCACATAAATAAATGGATGCAATTCTAAGTTACTCACATATAATAATAATAAAGTGAAAATGTAAGTCAAATGTGTTTGCTAAAATGTAAGATGAAAAAATGAGTAAATTATATCAAACAAAGACATCAAAAGATACACAAATGAGCATAAGATTGATATAATCTAATTATTGGGGAGCCATAGAGGAAACATGATAGGAAACATAGGTTTAAAAGTGCAAATTAGGATGCAACAATAAGCAATTAAAGACTTAAACTATGAGATAAAAAACTAAACTTAAGAGGTACATGAATCAACTTATGGTTAGTAGATCCAATTTGAGAAATACTAAGAATCCCAATGAGAGCCTCCTAGAAAAGTTTAGGGTTAAAAGGAGGGACGACACTTACATCCCTACTAGGGTAGGGTAACGAATATCCTAGGTTAATGGTGTCAATGGTAATGTAGGGGATCTGATATACTATCCTACCTCAAAATTAGTACACTTACAATTTTTTTAGGTATGTTAGATCTACTTAGGCTAGTTTCTTGCAAGGAAAAAAATAATGTTTTGTTGTGAAAACCTACTGTAAGAAGAAAAAGGAAATGCATGCAAATGGAGAAGAGGAAAAAAAAGATTTGAAACCCTAGAGTTGATAATAATAAAAATGGAAGGAGAAAATAGTGAAAAGGAATGTAGGGATGTAAAAAAATCCTTGATGAATTTGAAGGTTATAGGACTAAAATATTTGTAGGGGTAGTGTCAGTTTAAGGTAGGGGCATTGGTTTAGTGTACTAAGGGGTGGTATTGTTTTCTCTTATAATCTTTGAAAACATTTAGGGATTTTTTTTTCTTGATATTTTTATCACTTCTTAAAACTATTCAAACTACCCAATCTATACAAAATAGTTTGCAAGTCACCTATATCAAATTTTGCTAATGGAAACCTTGTAAATAAGTTAGGACAAAGAACTTGCCTCAATCGGCCTCCTTGTGGGTAATTCAAATATAGATCCATGTGATAATGATAATAACAACAATTATATTGAAATTAAATTTAAAATAAATATATTACTTTTAATAAAAATTTAAACCCTAATGTGCTTACTAATAGAAAATAGAGAGAAGGAAAATCAAGGCTTGATAGGAGAAAGAAATGGGAGGCAAGATAACATAAGACAATAAGATTAGTATGGATTTGAAGAGGAATTAAATGAGAAAGACAAATAGAAAATTAGGAATTACAAAAAAAGAATGTAAATTGGTTAGAAAGAAGGGCTATGAAAGAAGGAAAAGAGTGGAATAAGATCATGCAAAGATTTTTCATGGCTTCAAAATGTTGCATAATTGAGCTCCAAACTTTGGTAATGTTGGTCCAATAGAAGGCCAACACTCAAAGGCTCCAAAGTTCTAGGATGCAAAAGTAAAACTCTAATGTACATGAAGAAACTTGAGTGTATGATGTGAATATGATAGGAGGAATGCTTCTTTTATAGGTTTTTGGGAGCCTTTTGTCATTTTAAATGTGAATAATTTGAATTAGGTTCAATTGGTTTAGGATTAACAAACATTTAATTTTTGGAGATAGGGAGACTAGAGCACCTACAACCCTATAAACTTAGGGCCACAATTGCTCCATATCCTAAGAAAGAAGAGGATGAGAAAACAAGATCATTGTAGGTGGTTTTAGCTCTTTTAGAGTTCAAATGTGTGAGATATGGAAGAAATAAGGTATGGGTGATCTAGTCACAAGAGGTGATAAACAAACATTTAATTTTTTGAGCAATCACCTTATAAATGAAAACATGGATAGCTTAAATGTGAAGGAATCTTGAAAAGAAAAAACTTATAGGGATTATAAATAAGACCTCAAGGAATGGGTTGAGACACTTAGAAAGAGGAAAAGCTAAAGGAAAAAGAGAAAATAAGCTAGAAAGGGGTAAAAAAGGAGAAAACTAAGACAAATACTAAAATGATTGCTAAACATAAAAAAGAGAGTTGTAGGGTACAATTTCCATTATTGCAAAGATATGCACACTTCTTATCCCTTGTCAATTACACTTTACATTTACATATCATTTTAAATAGTGGCTTATCTCTTCAATTTAGCTTTAACCATGCTTAACTTACTTATTTATTAACACTTGATAAGAATTAATATAAAAAATTACATGTACTAGACATTAACATTTTTCTATTTCCTTTCACTTATATATTTTTAACATAAATTTCACAGGTATATTTTAGTTTAATAATAAAAAAAAGTATTTTATGGTTTTTAAATTTATGTATCTTTTGATAGCCTACAAATTTAGTTTAAATGTGCATCTAAGGAGTCTCAATTTAGAAAAATATCACTATAAGTTAATAATGGAATATCAAGAATCATCACTTAAAATTCTATCTTATATGGCATCTTTGGGATAACATGGGTCTCCATGATGAGAATCCAACATTTTAACCTCTTTATCTCAACTCCACATATTTTATAGACAAATCATGATAAACATATAAATAACTATCAAAATTAAATTGTTCTCAATAGAGAATCCTACCACACAACAAAATTTAACCATGGGTATCATCATCACATGTTAAATTTAATGGGCCCCCTTGTCCTTTTTTAATTGCCTTTTGTTCTTGCATGAACAATCATACTACTTTGATTACATTTATGTTAAAACAAATTAATAAATAAGAAAGAATAATAAATTTGCTAACATAAATCAGGGTGAATATTTTGACCCAAGATTTAAACATAAATATAGTATATTTATTTATTTTTTATAGGTTTATTATCAAACTATGAATTTCAACAATATTTGCCAACTTAAACTTAACAATTTTTTCTAGATCCTAATGATAAATCACAATGTGTGATATAAATCATCGACACACAAACTATCACACAAATTTTATCAGTAAAATTTTAATTCAAATATTTCATAGCCAAAACTCCTAAAAACCAATAAATATCAAATTTCAACAATGCTACTTGTGATAGCTTTCCATGATTGTATTGAATCATTAACTATTTCTTCAATCCCATACTTGTATTGGAACCCCCAATCCATTAATTTCTTTGATGAAACTTCCCCTAAACATTCACCATCATGTTCCTGCACATTCCTACATTTTTTTTAATTAAAAATGCAATGTTAGGGACATCTTGAAATGATAATAAGAATTATATTATATCACTTTGCACTAATTCATAATTACCAAAAACCAAGATACTATTTTTTTTTTGGCTTTTTGATATATAAAACCAATTTTTGAGGGAGAATAAGCATCCCAAATATATTTTTTAATTCATGGTATATTTTTAAATGTAGCATGTATATTAAGTGGTCATTAGTCTATTGGTGGTGATGAATGATTCACAAATAGTCTTCCAAGAATCAAGTGTTGTTGATTACTAGGCTTTTGACACTTTAAAGGGGCGAGGTTCAACCCCTCACTTCTTGACTCCTAATCAAAGGAAATTGATTATTTATACAACTTTTCTTTGTGCTTCCAATACCAACAAGTTACAAAATAATCAAAGATTGAAACAAAAAAAAATCATAACTCTTTTTTTTATTCATTTTACTAAGATAAGCATAACCTCTTTTTATCATTTTACATTATGAAATATAAAAGAATTTTGTTTGTGTTTTTGGTGGATGATAAACATAACTTCATATCCTTTTCTTTTTCCTATGGTGTTAAGATATTTGTACTGTAAGAATTAATGTTCAAGGAACTTTTTGTGAGTCAAACATTCTTATGAGAATATGAAATGTCACATAGTCAAAAAAATGTTGGGATGATTAATGTCATGAATCTTTTTATTGGGAGTTTTGGGTGTACAAATAATCACCTCTTCATCTTAGTGCCAAATGATCTTTGAAATATTGATAAAATTGACCCGCAAAGATCTTATGGATCAAGTCTTGTGTGAATTAAAAAAAAAATTGAATGATAAAGGATTTGTAAAACAGTAACATATTATGTTTTATCACGTAAAAGTTTTATTGTAAGTCAATATTTATCACTCCATATTTCATGAATAATGATTCACAAAAACCCATCCCTTACAAGCATGAATAGTCCAAGTAGCACTCACTGCATCTAGGGGAAAGGACCTAGTAGTTGAACATGTTCCAAAAGTTGTGATAGCATTTGCTGATTTAATGCCCAATATTTTTAAATAATATAGAACTAATATATGTGAGACTTTAAAGTGTTAGTGTTGATCATGAGTACTCATAATTAAATGAAATGCATTCCTTAGATCTAAAAAGCAGCCAATCATGTGATGTCACTTCATCACACCAATAAAACATGACTTAGTGCACAATTACCTGCCTAACTTTTTGGGAGGGCTCTTTTGAACACCCCAACAGAAAGTATGTTGATGTGGCCCTAAAAATTTAGTTTATAAGTTGCTGTAAAAAATGGGAGTGATTTGAAATTGTCATGTAAGATTTTGAGAGGCACGAAGTTAGGATGCTCAACTACTAGGCCCTCTCCCCTAGGTGATCTTCACAAAGGTAAAGTGTTAGAACTTCTTAGGAGGTCACCTCTCCCAATATTACTTTGACTCAAGCACACTTAACCATGGAGTTTTCCCTAAGATCAAACCCACTTAGCTTGCTACACCATTTGCAAAACCTTCAACAAGTGTTGCACTTTTAATGCTTAAAAAAAACTCCATGGTTAAATACATTTGAGTCAAAGTAGTACTCAAATGGATGACCTCCCAAAAAACCCAATGCTTCACCCCTATGAGCATCACCTAGATGTAATGAGTGCTAAGTGATCAATTCATATTCATGAGAGACCGATTGTTGTGACCTACTATTCATAAAATAGAAATCGATAAAAAATAGCTAAAGACTAAACAATTGAATTTCGATAAAACACCATATAACATATTTTGAATTCATTAAAAACTGATTAAAAATATATAAATTATATTTTTATGAATTAAAATTTGATTTTATTTTAAAATCATGTATTTATAATTCTTTTAATTAATATTTGATTTGCTTAAAACATTTTAAATTGATGATGATGATGTGTCACACCATCAATCAAAATACAATTTTTTGAAAGCATAGTGAAAATCAAATTCAATCCATGTAAAAATAGTAAAATATATACTTAAAAAGTATGCATAACCTACATATTTAAAAAAACACTTATAAAATTTGCTATGTGTACCTTTAATTGCACTTACTCTTTGCTATTTTTGTTGAGATCTGGATGTCGTTGTAGTAACAAATATCTGAGGTTGGATATGCTACAACTGTGTGCACAACAGATGTAGCGCTCTCCAGCAATCTGTTGCTGATGATCCATTAAAAATATGTGGGCGTTACAGATATCTTCAATGTGGACGAGCGCAAGGCACCCCAGCCTCAACTCCACTGCCTTTGCCAACTCATAAAACTCTGGATCCCCTGCACTTGTCAATTCTTGATAACTTGGCATGTTTATCGATGGAAATAGAGAAAAAAATTGCTGAATATTTTGTTTTGATTACCTGTGATCGGTGACATCAGAACACGCACACTACTTGGAACAGTAGAGGTGAGGAAATGGCCAGCCACGGTTACAGGAATAATGGTAACCATGTCAATATTGTGCTCCTTTGCAAATTTCAAAGCTTCTTTCTCGGCCACAGTCTTTGCCACAACGTACATCTGAAATTTATCAAGTGTCAGGGTCTTGCTTACAGTTCTTGCTGACAGTTCTTTGTCATCTATCACTTTTAGGTTTTGGAGGTTCGATTTGGCTAGGAATATTTTGTCATTTAACATTTTTTTTTATGGAAAAAATATATATAATTAATAATAAAAAAATATAGAATTATATTTAGAAATAAAGATAATCATAATAAAAGAGTTTAATAAGGCTGGATTAAAAAAAAAATTCAAAAAGTAAAGATTACATTTTATATTAAGGTAATATTTATAGTTTTTGTGATAGTGGACAACATTCTAGCATCTTGTTAATACTGTTAATTTTATGAGCAATGTCTTTTTTATCTTTGGTAAGAGCTGTTATTTGGGACTGAACATTGATTACTTGGGTTTTCAACTTAACATTGTCTTTCAACACCTCCTTCAATGTCTTAATGAGTGTTAACAATTGCAAAAGAATATTAAAGAAAAGACCATGATGATCACTTATATTGATAGGAAGGTGATAGAAAAAATAACTTTACACTTAAACATCCATATATATGCATAAAAATGCATTGACAAATGAATCTCATTCTTATTGTTTGAAAATGCAGTCCTAAAAGTATAGATCTTCAGATTTATTTTTTGTTAAATATAGTAGGCTGTGAAATCATAATAGTATATAAATTTGTTGCACATGATTACAAGTTCAGAAGGCATGTTTAGCAGTCTTCATTTTTTGATAGAACATTAACTTGATAACTTGAATAGTAAGGTAAGTAAGGCATACTCCCACAATAAATTTGTAGTGCATAGTCTTTCAAGCTAGAAATTGAGCCTTAGCCTCTACTTTTGATTTCCAAATGGTGAAGCACAAGTTAACCCACCTGGACTTGAACCAATTCACTCTTTGTTACATATTAAGCCATGGTTGAAGTTGGATTGGAGGGAGAAGTAAATTAGCTTGAAAGGGAAGTTTTGAATATTGTATTGTTGGAACCACCACCGATCTTTAAAAAAATTGCATGAGATGGGTGTTGAAAGTTATAGTTGTAAAGCTAAAGGAAACAAAACTCAAACTTTGTGAATGTTGTTAATATGAGTGTTGGATAGTTTGTAATCATGCTTAAGCTACATGTAACTTTTCCAAGTTAAAATTAAGAAGTCCCCAAATGTCTTTGAATTCCTTGATTCCTCTTCTAAATAAAAACTTGCTACACAACTAACTACTAAGAGCAAGAGGTTGATTATTTAAGCATATCAACCTACTCCACCATCTTACTAATAAAAATAAATTCAATCCATGAGTAAGAAAGCGTCATTTCCATTCAAGAAAAGGAAAGATTGGCTTCCCTCCATCTATAAGTTTGCTTGCTACTACGGTCTTGGACTATTTGCTAGGCTTAGACACTACTCCTAGCATGGTTCCTACCCCTTCTATTATAGTGGATCCTAAGGGCTTCGTTCCTTCTTCTTCCATATCTCCCCTTGGACTCCATGAGAAAATGCTTGCATACCGAGTGTCATTTGTTGTCATGGCTCAAGTAGGGGACCCATTTAGTTATAGCCTTATGCATGGTAAGATTCCTTTGCCTTGCTTGCAATCATGCGATGTCCTTGTCTGTGGACAAGATGTTATAGGATGCAAATAATTTTGCTCGTATTGGCTTAGTCGACAAACTCAATCAACTATGGCCTTCTCTTTCTAACTTGAATCAATGGGTGCTAGATTCTTGGAGGCCTCTCACAAAGGAAAAAATTAAGCTCTATCCTTGTGCTAATGGTTTTCTAATTGTGACCTTTCAATTTATTGAGGATAAGAAAGCAATGTTGGATGGAAAGTTGTGGATGTGGGGTCAACATTCCCTTTCACTCAAGCCTAGTTCTAGTCTTTCAACCATATTTCTAAGCCTCTCAATATTATGCTAGTTTGGGTTAGATTGTTTGAACTCCCTCTCTATTTTTGGGATGTTTCTTGTCTTAAAGATATTGGTAATGTGATTGGTCATTTTATCAACATAGATGTTGCTTATTCAAATTTTGGCCACGCCACCTATGCTTGTATTTTAGTTGACACTGGCATTTGAAAGGATTTTTATAGGTAAATTGTGTTTATATAGTGGAGTATTGACCTTGGACATATATGCTTGATTATGAGGATATTTCCTTTTGTTGTTGAAGATGATTTTCTACTAAACACCTTATTTTTGATAGCTCTCACTCTCCTCATAGGTTGGTGGGAGAATGCCTATCCCAAGCACTTAATTGTTATTGATTTTTCTAATTCTAAGATTGTGGGGCTACTATGGCCCCTTTGGATCATGATGGGCCTACCACAAGAGTGATTCCCTATTTAGTTGGTGTTGAGTTGATACCCTCTTCTCATGATGGAACACCTTTTCTTAGTCCTATCTCAATCACTCCTTCTGCTAAACCTAATTTTGTTGGGGAGAGTTGGAGTTGTTCCTTCAACACCTTTGGATTCTACATAACATGTGTATTCTTCAGTTGACCACTCTTCTTCTTAGTGGACGGTGGAGCAAGTCCAGATGATGATAAAAGATTCTCCTCTCCTTTCCCCCCCAATTTGAGGACTTGGAAAATAGTATCCAAAGGAGGAATAGAGGTCTTCTTAAACATTGCTTTGTTATTAATACACATGATTTGGGTGTGCATGTTACTAGGCAAGGGCTAGGTGTTGCTTATCCCATCGTTCCTTTAGACACTTGAGGTTTCTATTATTGTGGGGTTGTTTTCATAAGGTAGCTTAGTTGGAGTTTTTCTATTGTCTAGATTTTATATTGGATTGCATTTGTTGTAAAGGGTTCCATGACCTTTTGAAACCAATTTTACCCATTTAATAAAAATACTTTATTATCCTTTGATTAATGGAAGGACTAAGGGATCCCTTTGTTAACCTTATTTGTAAAACTCATAGATTTCCTTGATAAATGACCACATAGTTTTGTAGAATTTAGCAAGTAACCCATCTATACTAAGGATTTTAGAGTAAGTCATATCCTTCAAGGCAACATCAAATGCATCAAAGGAAAATAAGTGGTCTAAATAGATATGTTGGTCTAGATCAATCTTATTGGATATATAAGTTCCTATAGAGGCCTTAATTATATCTTGAAGTGGATCTCCTTCAACTGGGTCAATAAACGATTGTTTGTAGTGCTAAGAAAAAATAGGTTTACTATTGAATTAGGTTGTGATGGGCCTTCCCCTTTTGGTCATCAATAGAGATTGTCCACTTTTGATAATGTTTATTTGTGAGATAGTTGAAGAAGAATTTGGTTCTCGTATCTCCTTTATAAATCCAATTCATATTGGCTCTTAATTGAGCCTCTAATGTGGTAGAGCTTGAATCTTCTAAGTTTTGTTTTAGCAAAAACAACTACTTGTTGTGATGAACTATTAGTTGGTGTTAAAGATAAAAGGGCATTGATTTTTTCCAATTGGTCCCTAATATTTTCTATTATAGATCTCTTTCTAGCCATCTTCTTGCCATAAGATCTTAGGAAGGAAAATAAACAATTAATCTCAAACCATTCCACCATTGGATCCAACTACCATCTTTGTTAGGTCTAGAATCATCATTCCAAAGGGAGATTAGGGAAGCAAGACGATCATGTTGATTGAGGTGGGAAGTGCTTAGTTTGAAGGGTAGAGTATTAGGGTGCAAGGAATAAATAGAAAGGTGACATATTAGAGGTATTGAGGGGTGGTTTGAGATAGAGGAATCAAAATATATTTGAATAATGGTGTTTTTGTAGAGAGGAGACAATGGAAAGAAAATTAGCTAAGTAAAATGATCAATAGCACTTAGTTTTCTTGGTTCACCTTTCATGAGTTAGACCAAGTGAACCATTGTTGAGTGAGTCTTTTATGACTAAAATGGGGTTAGAAACCCCCATGTGGTGTTTCTAGTTAAGATCCAAGCATCAATATTTTTTTTTGAGAGTTTGTGAGAACATTTTGACCTAATACTTTTCCATCATATTAAAGTCACCTTCGTAGTTTAACAATGAGCTTTTTGTTTCAAATTGGAGAGTAATTGATTGGTGAATTTCTTCATATAAGAAAAGTTAAAGGTTAATTTTTCATCTCTCTTTATCTATTTTTTGAAAACTTTCAAAACCACTTATAATATTGAAATTCTTTGACAATATAATTTAAAAAATTATCAAGTCACATGAAATATTTTTAGTTCTTAAGTAGTTGAAATATAAATAAGATGATATAATAAATTTGATGTTCAAGGACCATTAAAATATGTTCATAAGACTCTAAAAGTATAGTAAAAAATAAGAAATACGAAATACATCTAACTTTAACACATTTACAAGAATTTATTAAAAAAAAATTGTGTACTAAAGAAAAAGTATATAACAAATCATATCTTTTGATGCCTCATAGATCTCATCACATTTATCGATTCCTACTTAATATTGAAGAAGCAAACAAGCTAAATAAACCAAACAATTATCTTCCTGGATTCGATTGTGTTCCAATTTTTTCATCAATGTTTCGGATCACACTCTGTGATCCATCATCAGGATAGAGAGTTGAAAAGGATGATAAAATGATCCATCATCCTTTTCAACTCTCTATCCTAATGATGGATCATAGACCGTGATCTGAAACATTGATGAAAAAATTGGAACACAATCGAATCCAAAAGCAGCAAAACTAATTTCATATGGATTGTGGAAATCTAATCAAAACTCTAAATTATAGATATTTTTGAGTTGAAATAAGTTCTTTTGATTAAGGAGTTTTTTTAATAGAGAAAATCATTTTTTAAAAGAGTAAATTCTTTTTATTTTTTACAAATTTTTTTATCCAACTTTAATATATTTAAAATAAAACAAAAATAAAAAGATTAAATGCATTAAATAAAAAGTATACAGAACTAAATAATATTTTTTAATGTTTTGTAAATCTCCTCAATTGTATAGATTCTTCTTAGAAGGAATAAAACTAAAATACTTTTATTAATATATAAAAAATATATTTCATTTTAAAAAAAACTTTAAGGGATGCTGCTGCTAATCTTATTTTGTTTAGCAACTACTGCTCAATTTTTTTAAAAGCAATTTGTAAGACTGATGATCTCATAAATATTTAATTTGCTGCTTAGTTTTAATAAATAATCTTAAAAATATACAGAGGGAAAAATTGAAGACAAATGGAAAAAGAAAAAAACTAAAAAGATCATACTTTCTCAATATGTTTTTTTTGGATCAGAATCCACTCATTTGATTAATTTATTTTTTTAAGAGTAAAGCAAACAGTAAACTCGATTGGCCTTTTTCGGGGCAAACAGTCTTCATTGAAACCAATAAAAGCTTAGTGGAGGATGCAATTAAAAAAAGTTTCTGGTTCACTTACCCAGCCGTTGGGTTTTCGAGCTTTGACATGATCGACGGACATCCAAAATGTTTCATCGACAGTCTGTATACGCTTCCCATCCTCTTCCATGGCCGACACCGTGCTTATGGATGATGTGTACACCACTCTCCTCACACTCTTGGCCTTAACGCAGCCCTTCAATACATTGAGTGCGCCTCTGATTGCAGGCTTGAATATCTCCTCCTAAACATTAAACCAATATTCAACTCCAAAGCTTTAGTGATCCCAATGAATAAAATTAATAATTTCAAGAACGTATACCATTCAAATGAAAGTAAAATTTCAAGAACGTATACCATTCAAATGAAAGTAACCAGCCAAAGAAAATCCAAATGCTTCTGTTAAAGAGCCATTTTCTTCCAACCCTTTTTCTGTCCTATCCCTAACTGTAAATCTTATGAAAATGTCAGGTGCTTTTGTAGATTTGTTTGAAGAGGTAGAAGTTCTGGAAAAGGAGATACTACTTGATGACAAGACATTATAAGTGGAAGATGATGCTGATGCTCAATGTTTAGCACCTGTTCCAGAAGATAGTAAAATGGCGAAAGATGATGCTCTCTTTGAATCTAATTTCTGCATTCTTTTTTCTTCCCTTAACTGTTTGGTTAATGGCAGGAGAGGCAAAGGGAAAAATTAGGTGTTTCTGTGAGTTTATTGTTTGATGAGGTGAATGTTTTCGAAGAGGAAGCTGAAGTGGATACTGGAGTTGAATGTTTAGCACCTACTCTAAAAGATGGTAAAATGGCAGAAGAGGATTGCCCCTTTTGTTCTCCAGTCATTAGCCAAAAAGTTAAAAGGAAGAAAGAAGAACGCAAAATAAGATTCACAGGAACTTGTTAAAGAATAGCTGCAGGTGAACGATCCACCTTCGAATAAAAAAATGGAGTTAAGAAAACCTAACAAATAATAAAGTTCGAATGAAAAGATCGAAATACTTGCGGATCTGACTTAATCTTTGTACACCTATCCTTTTGTAGTTACTAATTCTTTGGGGTTGTTTCAAATGCGATTTGGCTCTATATATTTTTAAAAAGATCGTTTACAAAAAAAAGAAGAGGAAACGAAAAGACATACTACTCATTCTGTAAAATCCAAAACAAAAACCACCTCTGGGTTTTGTGAATGGAAGAGAAGGGGCATTGCAAGGTGGAAGACCCCTTCACAGCCGCTGATGGCTGCATCGAAGCTGCCATCTTCGCTCAAATCAGCCATGAAAAGCCTGAGCCTTTCCTTGGCGCCAGGGAGTGAAAGCAGATGACCAACCTTTGCCGCATTCTCTGTTCACAAATACTAGTATAAATCTTCAAAATGAAAATGATCGCTTCGGGAGCCCGAATTCAGATGCATCCATTAAAACACCAAACGGCAGTGGAAATCATTTTTGCTTTTTTTAATTGAATAGCAGGGTATACATGAAATACCTGGATCTCTGAGTGTAGCATGCACGATGTGGCCGCTTTGGAGGAGGCACTTGACCAGCCATGAACCGATGTAACCTGCTGCACCTGTCACACACAATATTTTGCCCATACTCTACTGTACTCATCAAAATCCTACCATCTACCCTATTTTAGGGTTACACTTACTCTCCTCCCTCCTCTACCTTCCCTCTTCTACCTTCTTCCGCTAAAGAAAGAAGATGGTAGAGAAAGAGAAGTCGATCCGCCAATGTTCCATCACCCTACACAATTACATTACAGGGGCTTACCCCGCCCCTTCAGATTTCAAGCCAGGTACTAGTCCCCAAGCAATTTTATGCGCAGTTACAGGTTAATTCATCCCCGATAAGAAGAAATTGAAAAATACAAAAAAAAAATCTCCACTGAAAATACAAAAGAAAAATCTCCACCAACGGTGTTCACCCGATACGAACAGGTATCAAACACTCAAAAAAATATATATTAAAAGTTAAAATTATAATCATTGGGCATTCCGAGAAGATATTATATTTTTAAAGATAGATTCGAAATATAGGTTGTAGTTTAATTGCTCAAATATTTCTTTATTATATCATTCATTAAAGTTTAAATATCACATCCATTCATATATACTATATTATATTTATATGAGTATTGATTGATTGAAAGAAATTAATTGTTTGTTTTTTGTTTTTTTTTTTCAAAAGTGACAAGGCACTGTAATTAGGAGGAAAACTTCCTGTTGTAGCTCAATTAGGTACAAAACGTTTTTACAAAATCATCCCAATAATAGGGACCCATATTATAGTTTTCCACTTATAGAAGGCAAGCCCAACCACTATACTGAGCAAATATTTGCGTTCTTGTTCGAATTACATGACAAACCCAACCACCCAAAGAAGCACGAAAGAAGTTAATTGTTATTAGTATAAAACTCTAGAAAAAATTATTCATCTTAACAAGCCCTAATTGTCGTTACATCAACCATTATAATTAATCACATTAACTTACCATTAATTAATTAAACATTTATTAATCATCACATTTATCATTTGTTACCATTAATCATCATTTATCGCATCATTAATTAATTATCTTTTATTAACCCATTTATCCATTTAATTAGATAATTTTACTATTTAATTAAATGAGAGATAATTATCCATTTTCAAATAAAAAAAATCTTTTTTGCCTTATCTTTTAACTCCATTCCTTATCAATTAATTCCATTTTATTTTAGAATCTTCTTTTTTTGTCATCAATTAACTTCATCTTGCTTTAGAATCTTCTTCTCTCGTCAATTGACTTCATCTTCAAATAGAAACTTCATTCTCTTATTTATCCATTTATTGAATTAAATAATTCATTTTATCCTCACATGAGTTTGAAATGACATTGTTTTTAGTTATCACTTGAGTTGACTCCACAAGTTGTTCAATTAACTTAAGTCTCTAATTTTTTTGATTAGGAGAAAAGTAGGTTTTGAAGGGACCCAAGTTTCTTGGTTTTCATTTTCATTGCATACATTATGGTGAAGTCGACATGAACACACTAACCTTTCATCTAATATTTTGTCTGTGAGTTTTTGGTGTTTCTTGTCTCCTAGGTTGTAGATCTTTTCAAGAGGATCTATAAATCAACTTTTTATAGAAGCCTCTTGTGGAGAAATAAATTTTGTAGTTGTTTTTGGAAGGGTCAATAAATAGAAAGGTTATAATGATTAGTTTTTTATTGAAAACTATTTAAAATATAAAATAAAAATATCAAAGGTTACAATTTGAAGCAGAAAACAAAGAGAAACCATAGTGTTGATTGATTATGTGGAAGCATCAAATTATGAAAGCAAGGCTCTACACAACAGAAGCACTGAAGAAATATGGACAACACAACTTGCAATAAAATACTAATCTTCCTACAAAACAAATAGTTACAATAGCAAAAAATCATAGAAATTTTGATATAACAAATCCTAAGAACACCAAATGTTAGTACACTATAAGAAAATAGTTATGGAAAAAATGTCAAAACAAAATAAAATAGAGTTGCTAATGTAATTCACAAGCATGAAAGTAGTAAAGTACTAAAACCATAGTGCTAGCACCAAAGGTGCAAGGGTCATTTAACACACCAATCCCAAAGTGGAAGCATCAATTCAAAAATGGAGGTGTCATTTTGAGACCTATAGCTTTTAACCACAAAAAATCAAAATTTTGTTAGTAAATAGGGACATAGGTCCCACCAAGCATGTTAAAATGAGGATGATGCAATAGTAAAAGGTTAAAAACAACAAGATAATACAATCAACACAAATAATATACCTTGTAGTATCTCAATCCCTTGGATTGAGCTTGAAGTGGAGGCACCCTTCTCTACTGAATGTGCTCCTCTTGATTATGTAGTTTTAAAGTATGCGCATTTCTCTTTGAAAAATTAGCATAACCTTAGTGAATTGGATGTATTTTGAAGGTAATTATGGCAAAATAGATTTAGGAAAAGCTAGAGTTGATTAAGGATTGATGGACAAGGCTCCAATTTATAGAATTTTGGTGGTCAAAATAAACAACTAAGATGGACCATGAGATGAAGGGCTAGGATTTCATGAGAAGATGGAGCTTTAGCCTTGTAACAAGTGTCACAAGGTGGAGACTTGGGATAGTAGCATGTGGCAAAGGGAAGAGGGCTAGGTGTGCTCAAAATTGGGAAGAACATGAGTTTGACAACTGGAATAGAAGTGGAAATTGTAAGAGGGTAAAAATAAATTCAAGAGTGACATGTCGATGGAAAAGGAAAGTTTAGGGTGGCTACGTTTAGGGTGGCTACACATGAGGAAGAGGATCTTAAACATGTGTGAGCAACCAATAGAAAATTTGGTCAAAGATGAGGTAGAGGGTGATGGTGACTTATGCATTCTCACACATGTGTGAGCACTGAAGAGGGTTAGGGAAACTTGTCACATGATAGTAATTTTAAGGATTTGGGAGAATTTTTAATTGAAAAAAATGTTAATGATGACTAGAGTGTATTAATTAATTAATTATGTTTAAAAAATTAATGAGTGGGGGCTAAGGTTGAGTTAATTAAATTAATAAAATTTTAGAAGAAGGAAATGTAGTAAATTAAATAAAAAATTTAATTAATTATAGGGATAAATAATAATAAATTGGTAGGAGTGGGTGTAAAAAGATGGGGGGTCAAATTGTGGCCAAAATTTCAAAAATCATTTGATAGCCTATAACGCGAGCACGTTATAAAGTGCTCGCATTATGGCTTGGTGTGACCGAGCCTAAGGCTCAGCCACATCGAGCCCATAATGCACTTGCATTATAACGTGAGTGTTATAGGTTATTAAAACAAAAAAAAAGTAAAACAAATTCTTTTTTATTGTGACTATTATTTTTGCTACCTGCGGCCAAAAACCCTTCTCTTGCATGCTCACATTCTGGAAGGAAGTAATCTTGCACTTTTTTCATCAATTTGTTGTTATTTCGTCGCCAGGATGCCACCACATCGACGGGGAGGTTAAACAAGTAAGTATTGTTTGTTTTTTGTTGTTAAATTAGTAGTTTTAGGTTGTTTTTGATATTCATTTGTTTAATTTGTAGGAAATGTTAATGAACCTAAAATCCCTCCTAAAAATCCTCAACAACCACAACGACAATCTCCTCCACCAATTCCTCAACATCGTCCTAGCACTCAACAAAATTTAATGGGGGTAATTGAAAACAATAAAAAAAAGATTGAGGAGTTAATCATGAGTTTGAACGATCTAGTAAGTTCAACCATGGAAAGAAGAGCACTTGTCAGTTCAATTAAAGAAATGTTAAAACATGTAGATGCAATCAACAAACAATTAAGTGGTTGGCTAGATAGGAGGTAGGCAACTAAGAATTTTTATGCAAACAAATTATCATATAAAGAAGTAAATGATGAAAAAATTACAAAATATGCTTTGTGCTCATTATTCACCAACCCACACACAAATCAAAATCTTGACCTTAATTCCAAGAGGTTTCCTATCCATTGGTGCCACCATTAAGGGATTAGAAACCATTTTTTGGATAGGTGGTACATGGTATTTGACTATCCACCATGCAACAATTGTGAAGTCCCCTAGTATTTCTTGAGGAAATTCTATAGCGAGTTCATCCTCAACAAAATCCCTAATTATTTTTATATGAGGGACTTTCAAGGGAGAGGTGGGGGGTCAGCACAAGATAGACCTGGCACACGACTAGATCCTCGATAGCAAGAGAGATGAGCTCTCGCTAGGCCAACTCATGAGCACGACATTATCCCTTTCATCACAAAGGAGAGTGTTGAGGTTGACACTTTGTAGTCTGTCCGCTCTTTGACCCAGAGTATCGTCTAGCATGCCAGTCCTAAACTATAGCACCATCCAGGGGAGTCTTCAAGTGGTAGGATTCCACCCCATTCATGTCAATTTTGCAGGGCGACTTGCACAAATGACCCCATAGACACTCAGGAGATTTCTATGTAAGATACATCTGCATATATGGAAATGGCGAGGGCATCTGACATTTTGAATGAGGCTTATGACATTGATACTCAGGTAAATGTTAGCATGTTCATTGAATTTAATTTATTAAATTTCATTTTTAAAATGCAAGAGTAACTAATTTAGTTTTATGATTGTAATAAAATTTCAGGGTCACAGTGTTGATATTGGATACACCAGCCCTCCACCTGTTTATTACTCCACTACATCTATTGCTGAGGTATGTAACTAGTAAACAATTATAAATTTATTACATGTGAATAACATTGTTATATGAATGGTATTCTAATATCTAATTTTGGATGTTGAATAGGCTAATATTGGAGGTTTCATGGGAACACCTCCCAGTGCTAGTGGAGTTAGAAAAACCTATAGGCAGGTAATAGAATAAAGAGTTTAACTAATGAATTACATAGTTAATATATTTGTGTAGTTTATATTCATATCATTGATTACATTGCATTGCACATCTTTCAAACTCAAACATTACTTCACATTCCATAACTAATAACTAGATGTTGATAGATGAAAAAATTTCAACTAGATAATATAGTTGTTTAGAAAGTCAACATTTAAAGCAGTGATTGAATTACTTGACATAACATAAGTAATAACTAGGAGTAGCTACCAATTGCATTTGCTTGTCATGGTATTCCATGAGACCATTTTTTACTGAGGCATTTTTTTAAACAGTTCACTGCCTTGTCTATGCTATGTATGCTTGGAAGAAATATATGAAAGAATAATAGTAAGCAATAGCATAGACAAGGCAATGAGTTGTTTGAAAAAATTCCTCAAAGAAATATGGTCTCATGGTGATTTCCATCACTGTGAGACCCAATTTCTTTGAGGCATTTTTTCAAACAGCTCATTGCCTTTTCTATGCTATTGCTTACTATTATTCTTTCATATATTTCTTCCAAGCATCCATAGCATAGGCAAGGTAGTGAACTGTTTGAAAAAATGCCTCAATAAAAAATGGTCTCATGGAATACCATGACAAGAAAATGCAATTGGCAGCTACTCCTAGTGTGTTATTTATGCTATGTCAAGTAATTCAATCATTGCTTATGTTGACTTTCTAAACAACTTATTGTAGTTGAATTTTTTTCATCTATCAACATCTAGTTATTAGTTATGGAATGTGAAGTAATGCTTTGAGTTTGAAAGATGTGGAATGCAATGTAATCAACGATATATTTGTGTAGTTTATATTCATATCATTGATTACATTGCATTGCACATATTTCAAACTCAAAGCATTACTTCACATTTCATAACTAATAACTAGATGTTAATAGATGACAAAATTTCAACTACAATATAGTTGTTTAGAAAGTCAACATAAGCAATGATTGAATTAATTGACATAGCATAAATAATAACTAGGAGTAGCTGCCAATTGCATTTGCTTGTCATGGTATTCCATGAGACCACCTTTTATTGAGGCATTTTTTCAAACAGTTCACTACCTTGCCTATGCTATGGATGCTTGGAAGAAATATATGAAAGAATAATAGTAAGCAATAGCATAGACAAGGCAATGAGTTTGAAAAAATTCCTCAAAGAAATATGGTCTCATGGTAATTTCCATCACCATGAGACCCAATTTCTTTGAGGCATTTTTTCAAACAACTCACTTCTTTTTCTATGTTACCACATTTTCCATACATTTCTACCAAAGCCTTTTATCAAATAGTTCACTTTCTTGCTGTTATGGCTAAAAGCCTAAAAAAGGTGCTTTCCAAAAAACTATGGATTATTGGAAAAAAATCTATCAAAGAATAATAGTAAGCAATAACATAGACAAGGCATAGATTTGTTTGAATAAATACCTCGAAGAAATATGGTCTCATGGTGATGGAATGCCATTATATCACCATGAAACCCCATTTATTTGAGGCATTTTTCCAAAGAGCTCACCGGATTTTCTATGCTACCACATTTTCCATACATGTCTACCAAAGCATTTTATCAAACTACTTGAACTTCCTTGTTGCTATGGCTGAAAGTCTATAAAAGGTGCTTTCCAACAAACTATGGATGCTTGGAAAAAATCTATCAAAGCATAATAGTAAGCAATAGCATAGACAATGCAGTGAGTAGTGGGTGATCCCATAATAGTGGTTTACAATTTTTTGCCAAATTGGACACTGAAATTATTATTTTTAACTAAATCTTCACATTCGGGCACTTATAGCGGCTAAACTATGAGGAATTTGAAGATGGTGCAAACTAGAGTCTCATCAAACTTTGTCTGTAGATTCTAAAAATATTTTTCTAAATTTTTGGAATCAAATTGCACTTCTTTTTCCATCTCCCACGAAAATAGATTTTTTTCAAAAAACATTTTTAAAAAGTGACGCCACCGTATAACGTATAACTTTTTTCCATGAAGAATAAAAATTCTAATTATTTCAAATTTAGATTTGTAACTTTCGATATCTAGTGCTTCCCACTTGGTTAGATAGTTTTATTAATATATTTTTCCTTAATCAAGTTTCAAAGTCAAGCAATTACAATTCGGACATAGTTGTATAGCAATAACTTTTTTGTATATGTCAAAATTTAACTTAATTTTTTGTTGGATCAAGGACTTCAATATCGGGTGCACTTATATTTTTAATTTTTTTGATAATATTCTATTTTTCCACATGTGAAGAACAAAGAAATTCATTTTCGATGAAAAACCTATGTTTAATAAAACTTCAAAAACAAATACATAACAAAACCAAAACATATTAAAATTATATTCATTGGATAGCTTGTTCTGAGGAATACCATAATCATTTGAAATAAATTTTAAATGAATTCATTTGATCCCCCAAAATTTAAATCAAAAGTGATTTTTTATCAGCATTTTGATAGGTGTAAAGGAGACGCATTTATAGGTATTGTTTAAAACTAGCGAGGTTCTATCCAAGGGGGTTTGATCTAAGTTGATTTGATCAAACCCTCTTCAATTGGAATCCTTAAAATGGAACTTTTAAAGGTTTAAATTATTATATTTTCTAAAAATATGTGATTTCAGCTAAAATTTGTTCCTCTTAGGAATTGTAAACCACTATTATGACAGCACCCTAGTTTGAAAAATGCCTCAAAGAAATGCGATCTCATGGTGATGGAATACCATTCCATCACCATGAGACCACATTTATTTGAGGAAAATTTTCAAACATCTTGCCACCTTTTCTATGCTACCACATTTTCCATACATGTCTACCAAAGCATTTTATCAAACTACTCACTTCCTTGCTGCTACATGGCTAAAAGCCTAAAATAGGTGCTTTCCAACAAACTATGGATGCTTGGAAAAAATCTATCAAAGCATAATAGTAAGCAATATCATAGTCAATGTAGTGAGTACTTTGAAAAAATTCCTTGAAGAAATGTGGTCTCATGGTGATGGAATGCCATTCCATCACCACGAGGCCACATTTCTTTGAGGCATTTTTTCAAAGTCCTCATCTTCATCCTCAATTTACCAATCCATGGGACCTTCCACCTTTTATTCCACTTGTTCATGTCCCCACCCCTCCCTCTTCATGTCATGATCACCCTCTATTTCATAACCAAGACCACACTATACCATCATAATACCATAGAGAAGGCAATAAACTATTTGAAAAAATGCCTCAAAGAAATGTGGTATCATGGTGATGGAATGCTATGACACATTTGTTTGTAATGAAATTCCATCACTATGAGACCGCATTTCTTTGAGGTAATTTTTCAAATAGTTCACTGCCTTCTCTATGCTACCACAATTTTCGTACATGTCTACCAAAGCATTTTATCAAACAGTTCACCGCCTTGCTGCTATGGATAAAATCCTAAAAATAGGTGCTTTCAAACAAGTTGTGGATAGGGAAAATAGTAAGCATGATAGTAAATAATATATAGTTTAATAAGTACTCAAAATTTTGTTCATTATCTCATACATTATAAGCCACGATGTGCATCACTATTGTAGTTTTTGTGATTGAATAATTTATTGTTTTATTTTCAGAGGTTGCAAGCAGATACACCTCCACATGTTCATAGGGAAATGGAGCTTGGTGTTTCTTGTGCTATAGAATCCTTGATGCCTCTCACAAAGGTATGATGTAGATTACTAAATTTCAATTTACATTCATTGTTATAGCTATTAGTTAGTGAAAAATCAAACCATTATTGATTCATAGTTTAATTTCTCTTTGGATGGTTTCTACAAGGCTTCAACATGCCTCAACATGGGCATGTGAATATTTCCCTTGAGGAGAGTGATCGTCTAGTGGTGACAAGTGATTATTTTGTTAAATATATCATTTTTTATAATGCAATTTCTATATATTAATGTCTTTACTTGTTATTGTAACAGATACAACTTGACTAGGAACTAAACCCTAAGAGGAGCATGAGGAGCACTCCTTGACCTCATAATAAATGAGTGAAGGACTTATTGCCATCCGTATGACAAGAAAATGGAAAGAATTTGTTTCAAGAGCATGGAGAGCAATGAATTTTGATTCCAGATCCCTTTGTTGTATGCCTATATGGCATTTTTGTACATATTTTGTATTGGATATATTTGACATTGTATTCCTATATGACATTTTCATAAGCTTATATGGCTATTTTATATATATTTTATACTTATATCAACATATGTTGATGTATGCCTACATGGCTATTTGATTAATACAAATCTTTTTTATTGATGGTGTCCATATTTACATTATAAATCCACGGTTCAATAGATGAGTTATGTGTATTCAAGTGTATACTTTACAAATTACGTGTATACTTTGTGACTTACATGTATTCCAATGTGTATACCTTGTATTCATGCATATACTTCGTATCAATTTGCGTATACTATGTATTCATGTGTATACTTCAAGGCTTATGTGCATTTGAGTACTTGTACTTCCCTTATTTGCATGTATGTTTGACTTATTCATGTGTATACTTATTAATTGGTTAGCCCTAGAATTGATCATTGTTTTCCTTCATGGTTTGTCTTGAATATTTATTGATTGATGCTAAACAACTTCAATATTTCTAGGAATACTAGTAGAGTTACAATTTACAAAGTTGCACAAATTGAAAAGAAAAGATTAACTGTAAATAAATGTACTAATTATTAACTTGATAATTGATTAAGAATGAGTATAATATATATATTAAGAGATGGGCCTTGTAGAATGAAAACTAACAACTAGAAAATAGGCATGCAACTCCATGCGAGATTGCACAACTAAAAAATCATTACCGTAAAAATCTAACAACTAGCAAACTTATCTAAAGGAATATTTGGGTATGTGTAGGATCATGATGGGCCAAAAAGTGGCAATATGATGGGTATTTGTGGGGTATGTGGTTGATGACTTTTTTTTAACCCAAAATTGATGAAATGAAAAGGGTCTTTAAAGGAGATTTTCAGCTTTCCACCAATATAAATTATGCTTTACTTTGAATTTAATAAATAATTATTATTAATTTTCTATTTGAATTATGACTAAAGTCCTCATTGATAGGTTGATTGAAAAACATCTATAGCTTTTAAATGATATCACATTTTTGGAATCAAAACATGCATCACATTCTATGCTTCATACTATAGGATTAAAAAGAAAATTGAATTTCATGAAGTTTTGACCAAGTTAAGGTGGTCGTAATGAGTTTTATATTTTTAAAAGTTGTAATAAAAATTCATAATTAATTATTTACTTGGAAAAAAATTACAAAAAATATGCATCACATCGGGACAAGAGTCTTCACTTATGTCTAAATATTATAAAAAAATATTATCATTTTATTGTGGTTAGGGTGGTCAAGCAGACACCTACTTCTTACTTTTTCAAAATTTAAGTACTATTGCATTGACATTTCAAATTTTCACCAAATAGATTTAAAAAAAAAAAAACCTAGTAGTTTAGAAGCTACATTCAATTTTCTACAGATTCTATTCTTACATATTTTTGAAATAATATAGATAACTTATTCAAATTTTTACGTCAAGTTGCCTAATTCTATTTTTTTTGAATTTTTTGCCACTTAAGGGCTTGTTTCTTCCATGATGATCTTACACATACCCATTTTTGGAAAAATATTCTACACTAACATTTTCATAATCAATTGCTTATTTCCATGCCCGCGAGCCCCAATTGTTATCCAAACTTTTTCAAGAAACCCCTTTGATATATTTCTATAGCCATCAGATCAATGGCTATAAATCTACCCAAAGCATTCTCAATACTTTGAAAGCAATAATCCACCCAAAATTGCAACAAGAGATAAGGAAAATGAACCCAAATAAGCAAAACTAAATAAAGAACAATTCACCCTTTATAGCTTGGTGAAACCATTGCCAAACTCAGAAGATCTTAAAGGTAAAGAAGAATTATGATCTATATAATATAGAATTAGTACCCACTTTGAGAGAGAGGGAGAGTGAGAAAGGGGGTTGAAGTGAGATAGATTTATCTAGGTAGGGTGGGAGGGAACGAGAGACCTGAGAGAGGGGATTGGAGTGAGAGAGAGTAGTCTCTAGGTAGCGTGGGAGGGAGTGAGACTTGAGAGAGAGAGAGAGATACTTCAGAGGGATAGAGAGTTATCTAGTTAGGGTAACGAGGCAGAGAGTGTGTGAAAGGTAAAACCTTAACTATCCATCTATGATCATAAACCGTGCACTCTTAGCATTATCAGAGTGGTTAACCAAAGAGAGGGAAAAGTTACATTTTGTTCAAAGCAGGTCATTTGGTGAGCACCAAATTTGGAACTCGCCAAATGACACATCCCATTTGGCACTCGCCCAATGACACATCCCATTTTGACACACCCACTTTAAAAATTCATAAAATATTATATATTCATTAAAAAAATTATTCGAAAGAATGAGAATAAATTACATGGTGTTAGCTAATTTCTTAGCATTCAAATTTTTGAAATTCTAAAACAAAGTTAATCAAAAAGGGGGGAGCCCTTAGGTGCTATGCTATTTTCTTGATAAAAATAGGACCTGTTTTTCCCCCCCCTTTTTGAGACCCTTAATCTTCATTAATTTTAAAAATAATTAGTAGCTTAGAAACTAGACTCAAAGCACTTCAACTTTTGTTCTTGTTGCATCTTGAAATTTTGAGTGTAACTACATTTTCTGGTGCAAATCAAATTTTTCTAATTTTAGAAAAAAAGTGGCATCTTAAGAGCCAAAATTGTGTCATAGATCCATGCATTTACCCATTTACATATGGACATTTACTTTCTTGTGTACTTTAAGTTATATTTCATGTATATAGTTTCAGGATGTTTGAGAGTGGTTTTGGATCTCTAGGAGTTATAATGTAAATTTTAGTTTTTGGAAGATCTTAAAAATTTTAGATAGTCAAATTTCAGTAATCAGCATATCAAATTTCAATAATCAAGAGGTCAAATTTTAGTATTCAGCAAGTTGTATCATCTTTCTCTCTCACTTTCTTTTTCTCTCTACTCTTTATCTCTCCACCCCCTCTCTAACCCTTCCTCTGTCCCCTCTTTCTCTCACACACACCTCTCTATCTCCTCCCTACATCTACCTCCCTCCCTCCCCTCTCCCCTCTCTACTCTCTTCTCTCTCTCTACATCTCCTTCCCTCTTTGCTTATCTTTATCTCCCCTCTCTCTCTCTCTACTTACCTCTCACTCCATCACTTTGTATCTCACCTATGTCTCCCTCCCTACCTCTTTCCCTCTCTACTCTCTATCTCTCCTTTCCCTCCCTCTACCTACATCTCTCTCTCACTCTCTATCCCTCTCTTCCCCCACTTTCTCTCTAACTCTCTCCTCTCTATCTCATAATTCTCTCTCCCTCACTCTCACTCTCTCCTCTGTTGGAGTAATAAGTCATTTCACTTAATTAATCTAATCATATTGGTTAATTAATTAAGTCACTTATCAATTTAGTTACTTAAGCTAAACTTAGGCACATTAACAATTAATTATTTATTAATTATTAAGTGTGCACACTAAGGTTTCCTTTTAGGGTTATGTATACATTTCTTTTATAAAGCAATTCATCTCTTGTAATTCTTCAATTCATGAATATTATTAAGTCACCTTTATGGTTTTGATCTCCTTTCATAAGGATTGATCTCTTTGTAATTATTCTATTCTTGTTTTATGCATTTTTGCTTCACGGGCAAGCATAGCACTATTCTTGTGTTTTTGGTATCTCTTCTATGTGACAGGTTATTTACTTGCAAGTGTTCATTGGGTTCTGTGAGGTTTATTTCTCAACTTCAACATGGTATCAGAGCCTTGACTTGTAGAACTTTTTTAGGATTTTGGAGAAATTCATTGCAGAGCACGTTCAGGATTCCTCAAGGGTTTCATACCTTGAGCTTATTTCTAGAGCGTTTTGGATCAGATCAGGCATCTCCATTGGATTTAGAGTGTTGGATCAAGGGTTTGATGCAAGTCATTTTTATTGGAGCCATTTTTCATTTTTGCTTCATAGATTCCAGGGTTGTTACAGTTTGTGAGTTTTCTAGTGTTCTATGGCATCGGGTTTGTTGTTGCATTATCATAATTTTTCTCGAGTCCTTCAATGAATCTCATATGTTTTCTTATAAATAGAGGTATCTTTCCTTGTTTTCTAGATTCAGGATTCTAGTGTTACTCCACCAGTGTTCTTCCAATTTTTCTTTGCAGTAGGTCATCTTATGGAGGGGGGTTTTTGTCCCACTAGGTTTTCTCCTCTTTCTCATTCATTGCATTTGTACATGGGTACCTAATCAAGCCTTGTTTTTGGGACCCATCTTTGCTTTCATGCATCTTTTCCTTAGTGTTTTAGTTACTTCCTAAGTTCATCTTAAGGGGGGGTGTTGGAGTAATAAGTTATTTCACTTAATTAATCTAATCATATTGGTTAATTAATTAAGTCACTTATCACTTTAGTTACTTAAGCTAAACTTAGGAACATTAATAATTAATTATAAAATTAATTATTAAGTGTGCACACTAGGGTTTCCTTTTAGGGTTATGCATACATTGCTTTTATAAAGCAATTCATCTCTTTTAATTCCTCAATTCCTGAATATTATTCATTTGCACATCTTCATGCAAATTGCTCTTGCTTAAATTTCTATTTTTCTCTTGTGGAAGGCTTTTTTTGGTTTGCATTTCTGATCTTGGTTTCTAGCATCCTCTCTATCTCACCACTCTATCTCTCTCTCTAACAAAAACCTCTATCTCCTTCCCTAACACTCCCTCCCTTCCTCCTTCCCTCTCTACTTCTCTCTATCTCTCCTTTCCCTCCCCCTCTCGACCTCACTCTCCCTCCCCTTCATTTTGTCTCTGACTCCCAATCTCTCAATTGCTCCTTTTCTCTCTCACCATTCTCTCTCTCTCTCTCTCACACACACACACACACACACCTCTATCTCCCTCCCTACCTCCCACTCCCTCTCTCCCCTCTCTACTCTCTATCTCTCCTATCTCTCCTATCTCTTTCCCTCTCTATACCTACCTCTCTCTCCATCACTCTCTCTCTCCATCCCTCTCTATCTCACCTATGTCTCCTTCCCTACCTCTTTCCCTCTCTACTCTCTATCTCTCCTCTCCCTTCCTCTACCTACCTCTCTCTTCTCTCTATCCCTTTCTTCCTATCTCACTCTTTCCTCTCTATCTCACCATTATCTCTATCCCTACCTCTCACTCCCTCCTCTCTAAATCACCATTCTGTATCTCTCTCCCACTTTCCTTCCTTCCCTCTCACCCTCTCCTCTCTAAATCACCATTCTCTCTCTATCCCACTTTCCCTCCTTCCCTCTCTCCCTCCTATCCATCCCTAGTTCTCTTCACCAAAGATCACACAAAGCATAAGGGGATTGGATACACACTACAACAAAGTAGACAATGGTTCATTTTACTAGCTAAAGCTAAGATGAATTCATTTTATGCACCAAATGAAATATTAAGTTGCCTTGTTCAATTTTAAACCCAAAAGAAAATGATGAGATGAGGGTTCAATTTTAGTCCCATTTGAGCGTTCGTTTTAAACCCAAATGAAGTTTAGTGAGATCCTAGAACATAAAGTAAAAATCATAAGAAATTTGGTTATAATTGCCCCAAAGCATCAAACACTTGTTACAATCATAAAATCTTGATGAGAAAATGCTTCTTCACTTTAACTTCGTGTCATCTGACCTGTAAAACCATGTTAGTCTAAAAACCATAACAACGTTAGAGGCATGTTAGTACCCTAACAAATCGAAAAAATTAAAACACATGCTAAAAAATGATCGTTAAACTTCTTACCAAAATTGGGCATCATTGTACACGATAGCGTCGCTCTGGTGAATAAGGGTGATGCTCTAGTGAATAAGGGTGTCGCTCTATGGAAAAACTAGAGAGCACGATAGCATCGCTATTTGGTCTGGCGTCATTGTTTGTAAATATTTGATACCTCGATGAAGTATTAGCATTGCTTTTTGTTTAATCGACATTGGAGCATTTAATAGGTGTCATTGTTTGAAATGACGATAGCCAAGCACTGTATGGCAATGCCTTGCAAAGGCATTGCTAGAATTGAGTTGGGCGTTGCGCTTTTTTGCAAAAGTCAAAACAAATAAAGTTTGAGATAGAAATTGATTAAATTGATGGTTTTCCCTCCTTCTAGCACTAGAATGTCAACCAATAATATCAGTGTGGGCCGATTATGCTTGATCCATGATGAATTGAAGCATAAAAAAGGCACTAATACTCAATCTAAATAGGGTCAATCATTTGAATTGAAAGTTAAGCTAAACATTTATTGAAACTAAACATTATGAATTGTGAAAGCATTTAAAATGTCTATTCTAATCCATTTGAAACTTATCCCATTTTGGAATTGGTGTCATGTTGATGTGGAATGACTCTTTCCCAATTCCTTGATCAGTGAGCTTGTTCCAATTGATTCTATTGAAGAGAGTCGATGAAACTATTGTGATATGTGGATGAAAACATGATTTATGCTAAATTAAACATGATGCAAGCTAAATTAACATGATTCTATGCTAAAAATGATCTAAGTGTGCAATTGCTAAGCTAATCTAAATAGATTCTAAGCTAAAAGATTTAAACCCTAATTTATAAACAAGCTAAGATGGATGCATGGAAGCCATTAATGGAAGCTTAAAACTAATATGCAACTAAAAATGAACTGAAATATGCTAAATGTGTGTAAAGTATGAGTGTGAGTACAAGTGAATTCAACAACATAAGTTTGCAATTGAAAGATGGATCCATTTGTCTCCAAATAGTGTTCTATTTATAGGAAAGCAAATGAGAAATGGAGGGTTGAGATAAAAAAAGCTAATTTCAACAGTCAAGGATGGAGGAAATGGGAGGCATGGATCATGGATTCTCATTAACGAGTGAGAATGCAAGATGAGATTTAATCAAGGGTTCTCATTCCTTCCAAACAAGCACACTTTTGACCTACACATGAGGTCAAAAGTTAACTTGCTCAAGAGGTTTCAAGTTTAGCTTGCTCAAGAAGCCTAGTGAGAATATTCCCTTTTTCAAATGATTGAAGGAGAGAGAATATTCTTTGGAATATTCTCATGGGTGAGGAAAAAGGTTATTTAGTTAATTAAAACTAAATTAAATTGTGCAAAGGAAGAATATTCTTGTGTAATATTCCTTTACAAATGGGAGGAATTAGATTAGTTAAATAATTGTTAATTAAACAAGGTTTAATCATACAATTAGGGGATTTAGAAGAATTAAAAGTGATATTCATTAAATTAAATGATTTAATGAATGGGGAAAGGTGAAATAATATTTAATTAAATAACTTAGGGTTATTTAATGAAATAAGAAGACTTAGGGAATTAAATTAAATAGTTTGATTTATTTAATTTAATAGGACAAAGTGTTAGTGTGAAAGGGGGTGAAGTAACCCGATTAAATGAATTAGGTTAAGATGCAAATGACATAATTAATTAAATAGCTAGGCTAATTCAATTAATTAAGCAAAAAGAGGATGGGTTCCAAGAGGAAATGATGTTAGTATATCTGATTTGAGTGTATGATATGATTCAAGACATTTTTCAGTGTCAACATATATAATAAGTTGATCAACAATTGCGAATACATTCATAAATAAATTATCAATTTACAATAAAATCAAAGGATTTAATACAAATTTATGGCTCAAATAATTTATCAGGCATTAATACTTATCTTTGAAATGTGTAGAAGAAATATCAACTATTGTTGGAATGGACCTTGGTTCAACCTCTTATGTCTATGAGTAGTCTGGGAGAAAAGTGTACTTTAATGCTCTACACAAGTGTTGGTTCCACCAGAACCATGCTCAACACTCGTGCCACAAAACCATGCCCTGGCCAAGATCGTCCTGAGTGTATGCACTTGTACCCCAAGTTGGACACACACTATAGGCGCACCCCTTCTCTGTCCTGCTCATAGCCTACTAACCTAGAACCCTATTCCCACAATGTTTTGTACTTGATTTTCTCTTTTTTATGTCTATTCCAATTATTTAGTTTTCACATGAAGTTTTTATATAACACAAAAGGTAGTGCCAACCAACACACCCTTTCGAAAATAACTACATCACAACATCCTGTGCAAAATCCAATAATTATTTTATTACATTTATTTCTTGAACTATTAAATTAGTTCTATTTTACTTTTATTTATTTTCCCTTCCATGGGGAAAAAGTATCATAACAATTCTCCCCCTGTTGTTTAGTTGTTGTCTTCAATAGCTCAGTGATTCTATATATCACACATACACATAGAATAGCCTTTGGTTAAACAAATGTGGATATTGGTCTTTAATAAAATAAACTTTTTCCCAAGTAGCACTATCATTATCACAATGACTCTATTTATTTTTTATTTCATCTATAACCTTATTTCTTAATATTCTAGATCTTTTTCCAATTATTTGTTCTAGTTCAATCTTTAATTTACAAGAAGGTTCAATAGAAATGCTTTTCCAATCAATAACATGATTTGCATTATATACATATTTCTTAAGTAAAATCACATGAAATACATTATGGATTTGTAATTGAGGGGGTAAAGCAAGTTTATAAGCAACATGCCCTAATCTTTCTAATATTTCAAAAGGTCCACAAAAATGAGGAGCTATTTTAGAATAGTTGTCAAGTTTCAACGAACTCCTTTTTTCGTTTGACTCTAAGAAAAACATGTTCACCAACCTCAAAATGTCGAGTAGACCTCTTAGAATCAGCCCAACTTTTATACCTATCCTTCAACTTTTACCATTTTACTCACTCATGTAACTCCTTCCATTTATTAAATTATTATAATGTGATCACACAATAATTATTATGCATATCCAATGCTCATAAAGTATTATATATATATATTCAACATACATTCTAAGATGACAATCATGCATTACAAACTACATGAGTATCCTCTTTTCATATACAATACTTGATAAGCCACATGTCCAAAGTTATTGGGTTGATCAAGTCCAATAACAAGGTACAATAAAATAAATCATGATAATCTTGCTATTAATCTTAACAATAATATAGCAATAGTAAAAATTAACATGGATGGACCACTTTAGGTCTAATCTTTCCTATTTTTAATTTAATGCAAAGATGAAAAATGATGACATGACTAGTAAAATAATAAAAAAAATGTTCTATATCTTGTATTTACTAAATGATTTTAGGATCAATGGATTATGATCCCACCACACTTCTAGTATGCCACTCTAATACTAATTGAATACAAGGTATGCCTTGGAATAACATATCACACTCATTTTTAAATAGAAATCCCAAGTCTTCATTAACTATACTCTTATCCTTGTACTTCTTTCAAATTCATTAATTCTTTTCTTATTTAATGTTGTATAAGATCATTAGAATTGATTAAGAGCAACCCAATACAAGAGTTCTTTATATACTCTAAGAATATTTTTCTTATATCAAGGCTTCTAATCACATGCTTCTCTTACCATCCAATTTTATCCTATTTTCACTTTCTTCCAATTTTGACCCCTTAGCCATACCTTTGTGGTTATGTGATTCAAAAATTATTTTATTTCTAAATCACAAATCCTCTAAATGAATTTTGATAAGATGATCCTTACTTGGAATAATTTTTTTTTTTTTAGACTGCAGGAATCAGGTAGCACGACCCCCTATAAACTGTAGTGTGCCTGGTAAACTTTTTAACGTGACTGGCGGCATTGGCGCGACACACCCTCCGGTACCACGAGGGTGGGGGAGACTAGACCTCGTGACCAACCTCCTGCAACAGGAAAGATTTAGCCAACCGAGCTAGGGCCCCAACCCCTTTACTTGGAATAATTTGAACCATATTAGATTTATTCTTTTTTTTTCAAGGTTTTTATGCACATCTATTCAAAAATTTCTCCTATAGAATATATAAATAATACGGTCCACATATATGAAAAATCACATGCTTGTTGGATAATCGCTATCTTGGATTTATTTATGCGAGCTTGCATTGTATTTTATTGCATAGCTTAAACCAATCATAAGCAACCACCCAAACCATATATCATGGTTTATTTGAAGCCAAGAAATATGTCTAACATACATAGTGTGCCCTAGCATAATAAGGTGGCTTAATAAATACCCCCCCAATTTTTTACAAAGGTTGTCTCTTATAATCATAAATTTATCTTTTAAAAGAGTTTTCTTAAATATTCTTCATTACTATATTTTCATTTTATTTTAATTTAGGAAAAAATATCTATTCACTATATAAAAATAAATTAGGGTTATCTCCCCCCTTGTAAAACTTTAACACTTCCCCATGTTTAATAATAAGAGCCTATTTGGTTTCCTATCTTATAAAAACGTGGTGTTAGTCTCACCAACTCATTCCAAACACAATGTAAATTTTCCAAGTTTAAGATGTGAATCCAAGGACATGTAGGTTATGGGCCCATAATGTTACTTACAATAAATAAATATAGAGGTTGTTTTTGTACAACCATGACAAATAAAGTAAAATCACTCAAAATGAATAGAAAGATAATTGAAAATTAGTAGAGTTTATAAGAGTGAATTTGCACCCCATGTGCAAATCCCCTTTTTTCCTTTATCAACCTTAGAAAACCAGGTTCAAAGGCTTAATTTCACCTAAGCCCGCTACTTGCATCACACTTGGCACCTGTTTTGAGCGTTGATGGAGGCTTTTTTGTCGGGGACGCCCACACAACACACAGATGCTCGCGTGGTGCACTTACGTCCCTGACAGATTCTTGCATCTGGAGCCTATAGAGGAATTACACTTCCCATTGGGGGTTGATTTGTAACACCCTCCTCAGCCGACTGACCCGAATATGGTTGTTTTCTTCATCTCCCCTTCAAATTCACTCCTTCCATATGCATTTGATCTTCTAAGAACTTCTTCATTTCATTCACAAGCTTCACAATCTCTCCCACAAGCTCTAAGAAGCTTCTTCACCATCTCTTCAATCTCCAAACACTTTACACTTCAAAACAACAACATCAACACTCCACCACTTTAGTAGAGCAAGTGTGGAACAAAACACCATTGTAGCAAAGGCTTGAGTTCCTCTCATTTTCTCCCCCATTAGCCTTGAGTGTTCTTGGTGGAGGTGGTAAGCTTTCACTCCTCTCCTCTATTACTTGGTTGAGTAGCATAACACTATTTTGTAGTGCTTTAAGTGCTCTTTACTTCATTTCTACTTTTCTCTCTATCTATCTGGTTGTCTGTGGAGGTGGGAACACCAAAACATGGTCTAATTGAGGTAGGCCCCTATACAACCACCCAAAAATTTCTCTCTCTTGTGTGCAAGTATTGAAGACATTCACGAGCTAGAAGCTTCATCACTCGCATGGTTGTAAGTATTCCCTTCCTTTATTCTCCTTATCCCTATCATTTATTCTTTACTTTATCTCAGTTCCATCACTTTTTATTATTCTCCTGTATTCTATGGTTTTTAGCATTTGGAGTAGAAGTGGTCATTTAGGCATTTTCTAAGATAAACTATCTTCTTGGTCCATACGAGACGCTAGTGTTCCTCTGGGACACCAGCGCACTACACTGTCATCCGTATTTTGTGTTGACATCTTGTGACCGAAAGCTTGTTAATTTGTCAAGAGAATCTTTAACCCGCTCTTTCAATTTTTTGAAACCTTCGCTGTTGTTCTTGAGGTAGAATAGGGAAGTTCACCCCGTGAGGATCTCTAAATGAAGGGAACTCGTGAGTAGAAAATCCCCCTCTTCTACATTTTGGTGAACCCGATGTGAAGAACAGTGTTCTTTGAAAAACTAGGAATTTATTTACCCCTACTTCGCGGGGTCATAACTTTTGATTCGGTGCTTGAAATTCAAAACCGTTTGCACCATTGAAAAAGTATCATGGAGAACTAATTCAATCCCTAAAATACTAGTGCCTCAAATTTTAGGGACCAATGCAAGTTTCGACCTCAAATTTAACTCTGAAGACCTTCGAAAATGCGATTTACTAGAACATAGAAAATACTAAAAAATCATAATGAATTTAACATCTTCTTTTATTAGTTCAGTGTCTAATTTTGTTCAAAATATTAATGATGTTCCATTTAATGCATGTGATAGTGACTTGGATTTTCCCATGTCACTTGGTATCTTTGATCCTTCTCATGAAAGTCCTCTTACTTCAGAGGATATTTTGTTGCAAGAAGATGAAATCATTGATACCTTGCTTAATGTTACTCTACCCTCTCTTCATTCCAATGCACTCTCTTCTAGAGATGTTGCATTTTTGAATGATGAACCTTATCTTCATTCTGATGCACTCTCTTCTAGAGATGATGCATTAGTGAATGATGAGCCTCCTTCCACATCTGATTCTCCCTAGATCGATGTTGAGAATGTTCCTTCAAATAATTATTCCACATTTAATCCTATTTGGATCGATGTTGAGAATATGTATTCGAATAATCATTCTACTAGTTGTGATGAATCTGTAAATGCAATTTGTGTCTCTGTTGTCCCTCAAAGGCCTAAGAGACCAATTATTTACGTAACTCTAGCTAGTCCTTCTAAAAAGGTTTGTTATATTGATGGTGCTCCATTTGATGGTGGTTCTCCTGATCTTTCTATGGCTCCCTCTTATAGAGTGGTAGCCAATAGTTATGAGAAAAGTATGAATAAAAAACCAAGACTTCTTCAAGCTCCTAAACCTATGACTAAAGCACCTAGTGATAACGATCTTGTTGAGCAACCTTGGGTTACTTCGGCTAAGATCTTGCTGTGGGACTTGCTTCAGTATACTCCGGTTTATCAAGGTATGCTTTAGGAAGCCTTGCAAAAGATCCTCTTGCCTTCTTCTGCTAGGCCGATGGATGCTAGTGTGTTGATGGCATATATTCATGCGGATTCGTTGAATATTACGTTCTATCCGCAAGAGCTCCTGCCTCCAGAAGTATAGGAGCAAGAAAATCCCTTAATGATTATAGTCAACATTAATAAAATTGGCATCAGAAATACTCTCATTAATGTCGGTTTGGCACTCAATGTATGTAGCATCGATCTATTGCCTAAGATTAATATTGACTCATCTTCTATTAATGCTTCTTCTATTATTATTCATGGGTTCGATAATGTTGTGCGATAAGCTCTAGGTACGATAGTATTACCTTTGCAGCTTGGACCTATTACCATACCTACCCTTGTATATGTTAGAAAAATTACCATATAACCTTCTTCTTGGTAGACTATGGATTCACGCTGTGGGTGCAGTCTCGTCTACCTTGCATAAATCTATTAAATTTTTTTTGTAACAATAAAGTAGTCAAAGTTAAGGCTGACCCTGATGTTATGCACTTTTGTGAGATGGTTTTTTTGGTCAAGCCTTGATCATTCCCACTCTCATCCCTTTAGTGTCCTCTAGTGTGTTGATGTTTACTCCTGCAATACCTACTACAAAGGATACTCTTGAGATAAATGTCCCTAAGGAAGATCAGATCCTGAAGCAAGAAATTATAAGTCCACCTCTTCCCAAAGGAATGCATGTCTTGGTGATGATTGGGGTTCCTTAGAATTTATAGATTCCTTCATTCAAGAATATAAAGTCAACCCGATCCACTTAGATCTTTCAATAACATCATCCACACCCACTATCAAAGATGATTTTTCTTTTGTATCACGGGATGGTGTGAGTGTGAATTGTAATGTCCTTAGTGTTGATCCTCCTTCTAAGGAAGATGATTACACTTTTTCTAAGGAGGATAACATTGATAGTCTTGTTAAAGAGGATGAAGGTAATCCCATAGAGGAGTGTGGTCCCCATTGTTGGGACAATGCTCTTTACGAGGATCCTCCTTTTCAAGACTTGCAAACACATTATGGCCCTGACTTTAAGCTTGTCTCTAAATATGGATATGAGCATAAAGGTTGTGGGTGTAACGAACAAGGCATTCAAGTTCCTATAAAATTCACACCTTGAAATAGTCCCCTTAATTTTTTCCCCAAAATTAGACACACAAACTAGCATCAAACCACTGATTAGTGTTAGCTCCAAATGCAAATCAACATGGAAAGTAACTCTAACCAAGAATGTTCACCAAGATCCCAATGTGGGTGAGGTGATAGCATATGGTCAGAGGATCATTAGGTATAAACTAAACTGAAATTACAATTCATCTGCTGATGCAAGAATTCACAAGCAGTGGGAATACTCCACTTATTCGGTGGGTGAGATTATTACATTATTAAGGTGGCAAGCCAACCATTAAATCCTCTCTTCCACTTATTTCGTGGGGGTAAAACAGTTCACACAACCACTTATTTTGTGGGGGAAATTTACAAACAAGAAAGATGTTTATTCTAAAACTCAACCACTCAATTGTGGGAGTGTAATCAAGTATAAATTGCAACAATAAAATGAAATAGCCGTTAGTACTACTAACTAGCTTTACAATGAATATAAATAGTTGCAAATAAGAGAGATAAGCTTCCAGAATGTTCTTTATCCACACTGGTGGTAAACCATCCAGGGGTTACAATGATGTGAATTAATTACAAGAAAATGCAACAAATTAAAGAACTAAAACAGTACTACAATTTTCAGTTTTACAATGAAAAATAACTGCAATTTTCAAGTATTTTTACCATCATTACAATATACAATTAAAGGATGGTTTCTTCAATGAAAAACCTCTCAAATAATGATGCTAAATAATGATGCTAGTAGCCAAAATCAGAAAACTATAACAATATGATATATAAATTTGCAATTTGGAAATGTCTATCAACAATTAGAAAAACCAAACAAATGTTGACAACTTTATCAATATACCTCTGAATTGATTGAAACGAAATGCAATGGCTCCTTAGAAGGTTGGCACCCCAATTGCAATGAATAACCAACATCAAAACTCTACTATTAATTTGGAACAAATTCCAATGTGCTCTTGAAAGGTATGGCCTACCTACAAGGGTGATTTTGCTTGGAAAAATCATACACATTAAAATAAAATATGATATTCTCCAAGATTGGTCGCCATGTACTTAGAAAGAAAGAGAGTCAATACCTATAACCAAAATAAATTCATATCAAAAGCTGCAAATGAAAATCTGCTTTAGTTGTGTAACAACCAACAAGTACAAAACTGATAAAAGTCACCAATTCCTTCACTTTGATGCTCAATATGCACTTATGAATGAAGAACACTCCCAATAGACCATCTAGGGAACCATAGTTTCAGGCCTGAAGAATGGAGTAAATTTGCTAAGCTTTCCCTTAGCCAGATTCTGGATTTCAAACTAGCAGCATAACTTTACAATATTTTTCCAAAGATGAGAATGAATGAGCAAGGCCTTAATAAATAAGCTTCAAATGGAAAAAGAAACACTCTGAATTCCAAGAAGTTGAATCACTTCAACTTCCAAAAGGGACGCCACTTCAACGTTTCACTTTATTTTGAAATAATAAAATATTATTCATCTTCCCTTTTTGTGTCCATTTATAAATGCAACAATAAAGCATTTATTAAATCATTAAATGTTCAACTTGACCCCTTAATGTCCCCTCTTTAAAAAAACTTGAAGTCATCAAGTCTAGGCATGGGGTACAACTTAAAAACATGAAATTGATTAAGTATAAAACTCAGTCCAAGGAGATAAACCAAAACCAACACCAATACTTAAACTGATGGATTGCCAAAAATAGCATGATGACCTGAGTTGAACTGTTGATGACGCCACTGCAAAAATTAAACTTACTAAAAATAGCCAATGCCAAAAATACTAAGTTCACCTCAAAACCAACAGAAAGCTGAACTAAGCTAGAATCAAGACTTACTGAAAGTGGAAACCCTAAATTTGCACATGTGAGTAGCCTATGGATTTTCAAAAATAGGATGAATCCAAATGAAGAGTGTAGGTTTAAATTGAGGACATTACAATCTGCCCTTCCCAAAATTGCTTGTCCTCAAGCAATGCCACCACTCTCCAAGAAAACAGCTTGATCCTTACTATGTCAAGTAGGATCCTAGGGTCCCAAATCCATCTTTGTAAAGACCCACCATGTTGATGTTTCACCACTTTGATCACACAAACATAACCAATATCCCAAGACTGCTCTGTCCTCCCTCCAATCATGTGGCTTAATATGACAATCCTGAAAAAATTGAAATCATAATCTTGCAGCATATCATGTCCTAAAAACTATGAGGAGTTAAAATCTGCAATGTCAATGTCAATCACCATTCTGAGAACAAAGAAGAATAATCTAAACAACTCAAAAATACCCTCATCAACATAACTCCTCAAAGCATCAAACCAAATCGCAACATCAAATGTGACTCCATCATAGCTATTTGCAAAGTCATAGCAACTGCATCCTCAAAGCTCCTCAAGGATGTATAATTCCTCCTTTGAGTAATTCTGACATATTCAAGAAAATTTCTAGAAACTTCCACCAATCTCTCCCCCAAAGTCTCAAAAAGTTGAAACAAATCAAGTAAAGGTTTGCTGCCCCAAACACTAGTGCAAGAGATTGAACAAAGATGATCACTAGAAAAGAATTTGAACACCATCCAAAATTGATCTGAATCACAATGAAACATCATTTCTCACTTTAGAGGCCATAAACCCTTACTGAAAAGAGATTGTGAAGATAATAAATGAGTGTACCAGTTGCCCATGAAATCTGAAATAAACCAATTAAAGTCTGATTTTAGGAAAATTAGCATACAAGGAGTTGAACATTTGTTGCAACTTTGGAAATTAGCATTCATAATATGACAACTATTCATGCCCAAGGCTAGAAACATTCCCTCAAGGAACTCCAACCCATTATTAAACCATCTTTTGTTCGAAGAATCTCTCCAATCCATCAATGGATGAACCAAAGGAACCATCAAATGTTTGGTAAAAATGGGGGCAGCATCAAAGACTCTAAAAATTGGATCCTTATCTCTCCAAACCACCAATTGATGAGAAAAAGGAATCATTGAATGGTTGGTAAGGATGGGAACAACATCAAAGAAACTGAAAATAGAATCCTTGTCTTTCCAAAGATTCCTCTTTCTACTTATAACAATCTCCATCAAGCCATGCTGAGGATTCCAAACATGGATACCCAACTGCAAATGTTCTCCAATGCACTGGAAAGAGTACACAACACTTCTCCAAGTGCTAACCAAAGCAAAATGCAAATTCAAGAAGTTAGTGTCTTCTTTGATAAACCCATGTAGCCCATCCATGAAAACATCAACATCAATGCAACACAAAATAAATGTTATCCTCAATTCTCATTCCCTCAAAGGACTAGGATGAGCCAAAAAATCACTCAACTCAAGAGACAAATTGTCAAGAAAGTAAATAATCTGTTTTGGTCCATCTTTCTCCCAAACTTCATGAGTAATAAGTTTAGAAACTTCACTCTTTGTTGCTGCAATGGAGTGACCAGTAGCAACCAAGACTTGTTTTATTGACACCTTGAAGCCAACAATGAAGAAATCTTCTTGAGTCCACACTTCCGTTGTGAAGACTTCATCCTTGAATCCACTTATGCTTTCATTATCAAAAGGCCCTAGATGATTACTATTCACAAAACATGGCACACCCTCATAGAAATTATCTATCACCTTATGATTAACCAAATCATGTGAAGATAATGGATTGTTGTTCTCAACAATACTTTCTTCATCCCTTTCATTGGTGTCTTCATAGAATTCAAGCTCAACTTTTTCAACTTGTGGATGCCCATCATTAGTTGCCGACCCACAAAGTGTAGTATGTTGAATACCACTTTCATTATCCATCAAATCATCTACCTCATAGCTGCAAACTATCCCTTCTTATGGAAAAGTCTCTCCCCAACTCAAGAGTTCACACTCTTGATGCACTTTCCAATCACCACCAACATATGGGATCGCCCTGGTATTTTGCAATGTTTCATCATTATGGAATTCATTTATTCCTTCAACTATTTGCTTGATCTCCATAATCCTTGTATTAGCTTCTTGTTCCTTAAGTGTGGCTGCAATCGATGATTGATTTTCTGCTTTGCACAATGAATGATGAGCTAAGGTAAGATCAAGGAAAAGCCTATCCATCTCTTCCTCCTTCTCTTGGTATGCATCATAGGTCTCCTCTACAAACTTAATAGCATGATCCCTATCTGAGAGCAAGTGCAAATAATCTGACTTTATGGATTCCAATGCCTCTTTGATAGATTGCATCTTGGAAAGAGTCTCTCCATCTTTAACTCTATTTAGTTTCTCTTCAAATTAAAACTTCTAGTAGAGTTCTTCAATGAAGTGGTATGTGTTATCAAATCTTGATAACACTTTAAAAATCTTCTCTTCTGAAACCAATAAATTATCCTTCAAATTTTGCAGCTCTTTAGGCCCTTGATCATAATTAGCAAAGAGGCTTTGCTCTTCAAACATCAACTTTTTTGATTTGATTTGATTTTCAAAATCATCTTCTTTATTAACCTCTTCATTGCATAACTCCTGAATAGAAGGCCTGTCAGCAACTTCTTCAAGCAAATTAGTATTTCCATCTTTACCTTTCAAGTTCTCGTATTCTTCTTGTGTGTCAATCTGAAAGGCACCCAAACCATTTTATGACTTTAAAGCATTCTTCTATTCAACATAAGAATTCATGTTCTCATTCACCTTTGCTACAACTTCTTCAAAAATCACTTCATTACTTGCAATGCAAACTGATTTTTGAACTTCATCAAGATCAAAGGGGAATTTATCCCACTCTGGTTCTTTATCATACTTTGGTGACATCAAGCCCGGATCCCAAGTGTGAACAGTTTGATTGTAATGATCAATAGGAAAGAAATCATCATGCTCCTCTTGGATTGTTGACTCTTTGAATGAATCACTTCCCATTCCACTTAAACTAAAATATTCATCTATAGCTTCCTCCACAGGCATAGTTTGATATTCAAACCCACTACCACCCAAGTCACTATAATTGTATTGAAATAAAGAATCATCAAAGCTAGCTGCTTTGAATATTTTATCATTCTTTTCTTCAATGGAACTATCATGAGTAGATGTGTTGTTGATTTTATTGTTAGCATCCACATACATTCCAAAGAAGTCTTCTTGGTCACTTGTCATAATTTCTTCATATGGAATCCTTTGGAAATTTGAGTCAGCAACAAGTGGAGAATCATCCATCACCAAATCTTCAACATGATTCGATTTGAACTCAACCAAATCATCATAAACATTATCAACATGAAGGTGGTCAAAGGCTGATTCAATGAAACCACTAGCATTTCTTTCAATATGTTCTTCTTTAGCAAACTCAACATGCACACTGGTAAAACTGGAATCTTCTATGAAGTCATTTGTCTCAAGCTCTTCATTAGATGAATCCTCATTAGGACTCAAGACTGTTGTTATGCTCTTTTTACCAAAACAATCTTCAATATTTCCCATCTCATGCAAGTCTATGGGTGTATTTTGGGACTCTAACATAATCTCCTCATTTTACAAGGTATCTTCATCAAGCGCCCTATCATTTTTAGGAAAAATGTGCACCTTTCTTGTGTCTTCTTTAGCACTATTTGACTAATTTTCCTTTTCAATTTGCTTACATGTAGGCTGCAAGCCACAAACAGATACTTTTGCTTGTTCCTTTCTTGATTCTTCAACCATGGCAAGTTCTACTTCTCTTTTACTTTTTTTCTTAGTGTAGTTGACCACACCCAATTTTTTTAGGTTTCATAGCTACCACACAATTCAACTATGTGTCAAAAGACACGTTTTTCTTAAGCTCATCTATCATGCTCTAATATTCTCCATGAAATACAGAAGCATCATGTTCACATTCCCTCTTAAACTGTTCTACATATCTAATGAAGTCCATTGTGGCAACACTAATTTTTCTATTCTCCCAATAAGATGGCAGGAACTTCTGCTTTGATACCACTGAAATATTCCCCTTACTTTTTTCCTCAAAATTAGACACACAAACCAGCATCAAGCCACTGATTAGCGTTAGTTCCAAATGCAAATCAACATGGAAAGTAACTCTAACCAAGAATGTTCACCAAGATCCCAATGTGGGCAAGGTGATATCATATGGTCAGAGGATCATTAGGTATAAATTGAACTGAAATTACAATTCATCTACTAATGTAGGCATCCAAAAGTAGTGGGAATACTCCACTTATTCAGTGGGTGAGATTATTACATTATTAAGGTGGCAAGCTAGCCATTAAATCCTCTCTTCCACTTATTTCGTTGGGTGGGAAATAGTCCACACAACCACTTTTTGTGGGGGGAATTTACAAACAAGAAAGATGTTTATTCTAAAACTCAACCACTCAATTGTGGGAGTGTAATCAAGTATAAATTGCAACAATAAAATGAAATAGCTGTTAGTACTACTAACTAGCTTTACAATGAATAGAAATAGTTGCAAATAAGAGAGATAAGCTTCCAGAATGTTCTTTATCCACACCGGCAGTAAACCATCCAAGGGTTACAATGATGTGAATTAATTACAAGAAAATGCAACAAATTAAAGAACTGAAACAGTACTACTATTTTCAGTTTTACAATGAAAAATAACTGCAATTTTCAAGTATTTTTACCATCATTACAATATACAATTAAAGGATGGTTTCTTCAATGAAAAACCTCTCAAATAATGATGCTAAATAATGATGTTAGAAGCCAAAATCAGAAAACTATAACAATTTGATATATAAATTTGCAATCTGGAAATGTCTATCAGCAATTAGAAAAACCAAACAAATGCTCACAACTTTATCAATACACTTCCAAATTGATTGAAACGAAATGCAATGGCTCTCTAGAAGGTTGGTGCCCCAATTGCAATGAATAACCAACATCAAAACTCTACTATTAAAATTTGGCACTAATTCCAATGTGCTCTTGAAAGTACGACCTGCCTGCAAGGGCGATTTTGCTTGGAAAAATCCTACACATCAAAATAAAATATGATATTCTCCAAGATTGGTCGCCATGTGCTTAGAAAGAAAGAGAGTCAATACCCATAACCCAAATAAATTCATATCAAAAGCTGCAAATGGAAATCTACTTCAGCTGTGTAACAACCAACAAGTACAAAATTGATAAAAATCACCAATTCCTTCACTTTGATGCTTAATATGCACTTCTAAATGAAGCACACTCCCAATAGACCATCTAGGGAACCATAGTTTTAGGCTCGAAGAATGGAGTAAATTTGCTAAGCTTTCCCTCAGCCAGATTCTGAATTTCAAACCAATAGCATAACTTTACAATATTTTCCCAAAGATGAGAATGAATGAGCAATGCCTTAATAAATAAGCTTCAAATGGAAAATGAAACACTCTAAATTCCAAGAAGTCGAATCACTTCAACTTCCAAAAGGGATGCCATTTCAACCTTTCACTTTATTTTAAAATAATAAAATATTATTCATCTTCCCTTTTTGGTGTCCATTTCTTGAAATGCAACAATAAAGCATTTATTAAATCATTAAATGTTCAACTTCACCCCTTAATGTCCCCTCTTTAAAACAACTTGAAGTCATCAAGTCTAGGCATGGGGTACAACTTAAAAACATGAAATTGACTAATTATACAACTTAGTCCAAGGAGATAAACCAAAACCAATACCAATACTGAAACTGATGGATTGCCAAAAATAGCATGATGACCTGACTTGAACTACTGATGATGCCATTGCCAAAATTAAACTTACTAAGCCAATGCCAAATAAGTTCACTTCAAAATCAATTGAAAGCTTAATTGAGCTAGAAGCAAGACTTATTGAAAGTGGAAACCCTAAATTTGCACATCTGAGTAGCCTATGGATTTTTGAAAATAGGCTAAATCCAAATGAAGAGTGTAGGGTTAAATTGGGGACATTACACACCCTGTAAGCATACTTTGGGACTTGGTTGCTCGAAAGAACGATCTAAACGAAAATGATGGTTGAGTGACATGAATTCTTCTCAACTTCGTCCTATTGAAAAGATTTATCCTCCTTTGTCTTCTATCTACATGCCTTCTTCTTCTTCTTGTGAGAAGTCAAACCTTTCTCCACAAGAGAAAGGGTTGCTTCCTGCTCATCCTTTATCTGAGCAAGAGTGTATCTTGTCGCGGCTTCTAAAAGCCAGCTTAATCACTCTTCCTTCTCCTACATGCAAGAAACTCCATGAACATAATAAATCAAAATATTCTTTCTGTGCATACCATCAAGTGCTTGGCCATTCCACTAGTGAATGTAAAGCCTTGAAGGACAAAATACAACAACTTTGTGATTCAGGTGCCATCAAACTCTTGTTTGATTGATGCACCTGCCTTTACTTCGCATGGAAAGCGATATCGAGGTTCACCTCTATCCTACATGTCCTGTATGTTTGTGTGATTCTCCTCCCCTATATGTTGGGGACAGTGATGACTTATTCTGGAGATGTGTGTCCTCCTTAAGGACCCCTCTCTTTGCTATGTCTTTCAACTGAAGCATCCCTTGAGTGGACCCCATCTTCTTTTGAAGAGTTCCCAAGGGATCTCTTTGAAAGCTTTTCTCTCAAGTGAATTCCATGACGTTTAGCTCAGGGGAAACTCAACTAGACCTATTTCATTTTCTTCACGTCTAGCTTGGGGTAGCCTAGCTAGACCCTACTTCTCAAACAACGCATCCCTTGAGTGAACCCCTCTTCTTTTGAAGGGTTCCCGAGGGACCCCTTTGAAAGCCTTCCAGTCTATTGATGATCTGTGTGACTATTCACTTACTTGCCTATGTGGCCACTTTCCGACTCTGTGGAGTCCACTTTCCTAGGTTTCCTCCATGTGAGAGATCTTGGGGGATACCTCTCTACAGGACTGAGAACCTATAGAGCTCCTTTACATCCTTATTTGGTGATACGGGTTCTTCTCATCGAGCGGGGTTTGCTTTTATCACACGCTTATTTTGTGGTGCGAGTTCTACTCCTGAGCAGGTTTTTCTTTCACCATGCGCTTTTGTCACTTTTACTTGGTGATATGGGTTCTCCTCCTCGAGCAGGATTTTCTTTATCACCTCTTTTGTGATACAGGTTCTCCTCCTTAAGCGAGGTTTGCTTTTATCACACACTTATTTTGTGGTGAGGATTCTACTCCTGAGTAGGTTTTTCTTTCACCACATACTTTTTTCACTTTTACTTGGTGATATAGGTTCTCCTCCTTGAGCGGGGTTTGCTTTTATCACCTCTTTTGTGATATAGGTTCTTCTCCTCGAGCGGGGTTTGCTTTTATCACACGCTTATTTTGTGGTGTGGGTTCTACTCCTGAGTGGGTTTTTCTTTCACCATGCGCTTTTGTCACTTTTACTTGGTGATATGGGTTCTCCTCCTCAAGTGGGGTTTTCTTTTATCACCTCTTTTGTGATACGGGTTCTCCTCCTTGAGTGGGGTTTTCTTTTATCACATGCTTATTTTGTGGCACGATTTCTACTCCAGAGCGGGTTTTGATTTCACCACACACTTTGTTCATTTCTATCTTTATCTTCTCAATTGTATATACTAGATCAAAGATCAACATCTTCTTCATCCTAAGTATATGCTCTTTTTTCAGCTTCATAGTTCTATGGAACTATGAAGTCCTCTTTTGACCCTGCACTCTCAGGTTTTCCAGATCACGGTTTGCTTCCTCGATGGTTTAGGTATACATTTCTAACCTTACAACTTCTCTGATCTACTTTACCAAAGCACTCATCATTATTCGTGCTCGCTAAAGTGGGCGAAAAATGTATAAGAGTGAATTTGCACCCCATGTGCAAATACCCTTTTTTCCTTTATCAACCTTAGAAAACCAAGTTCGGAGGCTTAATTCCACCTAAGCCTACTACTTGCATCACACTTGGCACTTCTTGTTTTGAGTGTCGGTGGAGGCATTTCTGTCGGTGACGCTCACGTGACGCACAGATGTTCATGTGGTGCACTTATGTCCCTAATAGATTCTCACATCTAGAGCCTACAGAGGTGTTACACTTCCCATTGGGGGTCAATTTGTAATGCCCTCCTTGGTCGACTGAACTGAATATGGCTGTTTTCTTCATCTCCCCTTCAAATTCACTCCTTCCATATGCATTTGTTCTTCTAAGAACTTCTTCACTTCATTCACAAGCTTCACAATCTCTCCCACAAGCTCTAAAGAGCTTCTTCACTATCTCTTCAATCTCCAAACACTTTACACTTTACAATAGCAACATCAACACTCCACCACTTCAGTAGAGCAAGTGTGGAACAAAACACCATTGCAACAGAGCCTTGAGTTCCACTCATTTTCTCCCCCATTAGCCTTGAGTGTTCTTGGTGGAGGTGGTAAGATTTCACTTCTCTCCTCTATTACTTGGTTGAGTAGCATAACACTGTTTTGTAGTGCTTTAAGTGCTCTTTACTTCATTTCTACTTTTCTCTCTATCTATCTAATTGTCTGTGGAGGTGGGAACACCAAAATAGGGTCTGATTGAGGTAGGGCCCTATACAAGGACCCAACAATTTCTCTTTCTCTCTCTTGTGTGTAAGTATTGAAGACATTCACGAGTTGGAAGCTTTATTACTCACATGGTTGTAAGTATTCCCTTCCTTTATTTTCCTTATCCAGGTATCATTTATTCTTTACTTTATCTCAGTTCCATCACTTTCTATTATTCTCCTGTATTCTATGGTTTTTAGCATTCGGAGTAGAAGTGGTCATTTAGGAATTTTCTGAGATAAACTCACTTCTTGGTCCGTACGAGACGCTAGCGCACCTCTGGGACACCAGCGCTCTACACTATTGTTCGTATTCTGCGTTGATGTCCTGTGGCCGAAAGCTTGTCAGTTTGTCCAGAGAATCTCTGTGACCGCTCTTTCGATTTTATGAAACCTTCGTTGTTGCTCCTGAGGTAGACTAGGGCAGTTCGCCTAGTAAGGATCTCTGAATGAAGGGAACTCGTGAGTAGCAAATCCCCCTCTTCTACATAAAGATATACAATTTTCACCCCAAAAATACTAATACACTAACTCTTATTTCAAAGACAGCTTATAATAAAGGGTACTACCCAAATAAAAATGAACTTAATACCACTAAAGTAATCATCTCATATTTGAACTTTTGTGAGACAACTCAATGTTCCAAGAGCTTCGTGAATCATCCCAAAACTATATTCAAATTTGATACTTTTATGATTAAAAATTAGGCTATCTATGACATTTAAATAATATAATAATTGAACTAGAAATATGAATAAAACCTTTGTAGAACTTTATAGCAAGGCCTATATATATATATATATATATATAATAATCCAAACTACTAGATAAGAGGTTTTAATGGCTAGTGAAAAATCATATATGAAACAAATAAAAGATGTTTTAAACCATTCTTTTTGTGTGGTGAATTTCAATTAAAAAGAAACTTCTTTATTCGTTGACTAATCTTATGACAAACCTAACTCAACATGACACCCAACTATGTATTATGTTTGTTAGTTTGTTTCTTGGGGTGGATGTAAATCTCATTCTTATATGCAACTCTTTCACATTAGAAACAAATTACTTTTATATAATTATTTAAGAGAGCAAGACTTATACCTCATGACCTCTATCATATTTTCATCTAACTTGTTTCTTGACCTAATCTATTAAGATTTGGGTGATTAACTAGAGGTACATAAATTGCTATATTAAGAATCAAATTTTAAATAAGAATATGTCTTCCATTAATAACTTCAATCTCTAAAATCATTATTTTCTAACGAAACTTTTTAACAAAAAACTTTATTTGACACCCTCTAATTGATTTTATTTATTTTTCCCCTATCTTATCATTCACAAATAAAACCATGAGATTACCTATTTAAAACTTTAACACTACTATAGACTAGTCTCAAAAGTATTAAAATAAAAGAAGAAGAATGTTCATCTCTTATAACTAAACTTGGATGGATTTACAGAAAATATGAGAGAAAAATAAAGCAACATACCAATGTGAAAGAAAGAGGAAGTAGCATGAAGGCACTCGTAATGGATCACTATCCATACGCTTAAAGTAATATTGGGAAGAGACTCTGATATTAATAGATTTGGGCCAAGGATGAAGAGATCTCTCCGCTGTACAGTTTCCATCAATCCTAAAGATATTGGCTTTGAGTATAGACAGAAAAGGAGCTAGGAGGGTTACACGTCTTATAAGAATCATTGGGAGGTGAAATGATTGTTTTGAAGGGTGCATAGATCTTTGATCTGTTTGGCGATTTTTTTTCAGTGAATTTTTCAGTTGCGAAGAATTGCTGGCAGTGAATTTTTCATCGATGAATTACTAACTGTGAATTTGTCGTATGCTGTCTACAACACTTAAATATAGGGACGTTAAGAAGGGAAAATCCTCTGAACATACCCAAAAAAAAAAGTAAAAGACAACTATTTAACTAATCGCCATGATAGTACTAATCTCTCCGTCATCCTATCTTTACAGTGGTCCCAACATGTCATTTTAACATACTCAATTGGATTAGTTATTTTCTTGCCATCACTGCCCTCTCCCATCTTCTCGTACTTATCAGATATACCTGTTTCGGATATTTGAGGCTTCGCACATGAAAGACAGTTGCCCATGGTACTCTCCTGTGTGGTTTGTCATTGTCTATATTTAATTTCCAGGCAGATAGATGAAGTTTGTCAGTTGTCATCTGACCGAGTCAAATAATAGTCATAGAGGACTAGAAACAGTATTCTAGGTGAGAGGATCCAGTATCTGAGCATGTTTCAATAATTGTGATAGTAGTTATTTATATAATGTTCAATATTTTTATCAATATTGGATCAATAATTGCGACTTTAAAGTTGTTAGTGTTGATGATGACTACCCATAATTAAATAAATTGTATTCTTTTGATCTAAAAAGCAACCAATCATGTGATTCCACATCAGCGCTCAATAAAACATGCTGTGAATGCACAAGTATTGGTCTCCCTTTTTTTTGGGTCATTTTGGACACCTTGACAAAGAGCATGCTGATGTGGCATCATATTTGATGATGCGACCCTGAAACCTTAGTTATAAGCAGGGGACTTGCCAACTGCTGTGAAAAATTGGAAGTGATTTCAAATTTCCACGTAGGATAATTAAAAGCGCTAAATTAAGATCCTCAACTGCTGGATCCTCTCCCCTAAATAAATGAGCAAGCAGTTAACCATTCAAGAACATCAAAATTAAATTATGAATAAAGTTGGAGTAAATCATCAAATCTTAAATTTCTTTGAATATTCTAACTGGTTGGAAAAACAGGTGGCAAAATGGTTCTGTTATTGTCATTCTTGGCAACGAATATTCAATCCGAATGAAACCTAAAACGAAGTCCTTGGCCTGTAAAAACAGGTGGTAAAATGGTTCTGTTATTAAGTATATTTATTCAATCAGAATGATTTGCTGATGTGCACACCCGTTTTGGTTGTTATTGCAATTTATACTGATGGGTACAGAGGTGCAGATTATGTTGATGCCAGGGAATTCTGGCACTGTAGGATGCATCTAGAATTTCTCATAGAAGTAAAATAATTGTAGTGGTGAAATATATAGATAATAGGAAGAATCTGATGCAAGATGTTGATAGTAAAATGTATAGTTAATGTAAAGCAAAATCAATAGGGGAAAGCTTTTTTTGAAACTATATTGAGTAAAAATTGATAAATTCTAAAAATTTCTATGTACGAATTTTAATCTAATATTTAATTCCTAATTCAATAGTTTGAAATTAATTGTATATAATAAGTTGATCAACATTCGTAAATGAATTATTAATTCAATAAACTCAAAGGATTTAATGCAACTTTATGGCTCAAATAATTTATTAGGCATTAAGACTTATCTTTGAAGTGTGCAGAAGAAATCTCAACTATTGCTGGAATAGACCTTGGTTCAACCTCTTCCGTCTGTGAGTAGTTTGGGAGGAAAGCATACTTTGACACTCGAGTGTTGGTTCCACTTGAACAATGCTCAACACTCATGCCATAAAACCATGCCTTGGCTAGGACCGTCCCGAGTGTACGCACTTGTAACCCAGGCTGGACACACACTATAGGTGTGCCCCTTCTCCGTCTTGCTCACAACTTGCTAACCTGGAACCCTATTCCTGCAATGTGTTGTACTTGATTTTCTCTTTTTCTGTTTGTGCCAATTATTTAGTTTTCACGAGTTTTTATACAACACAAAAGGTAGTTCCAACCAACACACCCTTTCGAAAATAATTACATCACAAAATCCCGTGAAAACTCCAATAATTATTTTATTACATTTATTTCTTGAACTATTACATTAGTTCTATTTTACTTTTATTCTCTTTTCCTTCCATGAGGAAAAAGTCTATTAATAGTACATGTTTGAAAATAGGTCTTGGTAGAATAGCTTGTCAATGTAACTTGAAATTTTGTATAACAGTACTGGCACTTACAGATCTAATGCAATGATGATTTCTACAAATATTGTCTATTACTTGTACTTATCTTGAGAATTTATGAATAAAATTGATCAAGGACCTATTTTGTTCATCTTTACAGTTTATTTTGTGTATGAATGTTTCTCTTATAGCATTTACTCAAGTAGCAAACGAAATATGCTTTAAAATAAATTTTCAATGCTTGAGATATTACAAGAATTTCAAATTATTTGCAGAGATTCAAGGGATAATAATGTAATGCATTGTTATTACATATGCCTAACTGTTAAGATTAAATACCGTTATCCAATTTTCAATTATGTTCCCTAGACTCCATTCCCTAGGTTAAGGCACCAGTCTAATTTATAAGAAAATTTTGAGTACAATTTCTTGATCAAATATCAAAATTAAATAAACCATTTATTTTCAAGCAATAACTTATTTTCTTAATCTTATTTCCCATGTTCTCTGAGAAATGAACGCATTAAAGCTAAATAATCTAGCTAATTTTTGTGTTTACTTGTAATTCTTGGCTACATTAAATGGAACATATCTGTTTAAAAGCAATATTTTGTATGATTGTGGATTTTCTATATCCACTTGATCACTCTAACAATCCAAGTGAAAATTGTAGGACCACCCTCCTAGGTTTTGTAGAGCGTGAAGTGCAAAGGAGATAATTACATAATCCATCTCTTGTTCATTGGCCAACCCCATATGACTTTCAATAATATGAAGTAGTTATCTTGTAGATTGTTGTAAGATTCTGGTTGGGAAAATTAAAATACCAACAACAAAAAGGACCGAGGAATTTCCAAATAACCATTACTATGGATTGAAATATTTCTTGTCTCTAGAATTTCATTGAAAGCATAGGAGGAAAATCTAGATAGGAATCTTAGATAGTGGCTCTTCCACATGATCAAACCCTACATGCCAATATTTGATAATATAGGCATGTTTGATTGTGAAAATTGGGACCTCCTTCAAAAATTAAGCTTTGATCCACGAAATAAGGTAACACAAAAAAGAAGTACCTATTTGCCACTACGTTGATTTCCATATCATCTTTAAGGTTTCAATTTCTTCTATTCCAAACCTCCAAGAAAGTAAATGAGTTTCAAATACCAATAAACTTACAAATTAACACATTCTTGAATTTAGCCCATTTTCTTGTGTTGGGGATTTTCCTTTTGCCTTCAAATTAGCTACTTGCATCTCAAGAGGGGTTGAGAAATTTTAGGTCCCAAATTTGAACAATTTATTATTAAGTGTCCATATTCATGATATGTATGATAATAAAAGGGTAGTACTTCATAATCATTTTTTGGATCCAATCAGGCTACCCAATCTAATTTCTAAAGATACAAGAAGTGGATTATTTATATTAACATCAACTCATATACAAGAAGAATTTGTTATCTTTTCATCAAGAATGTGGCAAGAAGGACATAGGGGTTTCCAAATAACCATTAGTATGGATTGAAATATTTTTTGTCCCTAGAATTTCATTAGAGGCATAGGAGGAAAATCTAGATATGAATCTTAGATAATAGCTCTTCCATGATATTAAACCCTACATTCCAATGTTTCATAAATAGATATGCTTGATTGTGAAAAAATGGACCTCCTTTGAAAATTGAGGTTTTGATCCACCAAATAAGGTAACACAACAAAGAAGTACCTATTTGCCACTAGGGTGATTTTTGTATCATCTTTAGGGTTCCAATTTCTTCTAGTCCAAACCTCTAAGATATGAAATGAGATTTAAATACCCATAAACTTACAAATTAACACTTGCTCAAACAAATAAAAAATATCATCTACAACATATTTATAGTTAATCAACACCTAGAAATCTTTGGGTTTTTGCAATCATCCATTGGGTATTTGAAAAACCTTGAAATTATGATAACATTTGGTTTCTTGTGTTTCATGAAACAAAAAATGAATTGTATTTTCATGTCCAGATGAGGAAAGCTCCCCTCTATTGAGAACATTTTTGAAAGAATTGGGGTATCCCTTGAACCCCAATAGTTGTCATGTAAACAACCACTTCCAAAATATAAAGGAAAAAGAAAACCTTATCCACAAAAGTGACAAGGCATATCCTTGCCCATAACCAAAAATCCCTCACCCTCAAACACCTTGAAAAGGAAAAAATAAGGGCACATTCCCATTCCTAGTAGATGTGTGACCTTGCATCTAGTTAAAACAAGGACAAATAAGGCAGCTAAAGACCTGACAACCCCTTAAAATTGCTATCTTACATTTAATTACATCTTCTTATACATCTTTGGATATACTTAGTATGTTATTCTTTGTATTTTTACATTTGTGTGTAATTTGTATACAGTTCATAAGTATACTTGAGTTTTTCATTGACTATGGTTGGTAGAGAGTGGAGTGGATGAAAAACACACAAATTTTATACACCAATGTGTCACATTATCGTCTTTTATAATGAATTATTTCAATCAATTTCTAGGTTCCTGGTTAGCTGTTATTTCCAATTCTAATATCCATTTTCAATTTTTTTACATTATTCTATTTTTTATAACCCAACTCTATTAATGTAAAATTAACTTTAAATCTAGCTCTATATTTCATTTCACACCTACAACTAAATGATTTAATTTTTCACACTCTAAAAAATTATTCACTTTACCAGTACACAATTTATAGTTCTATACTTTTTCATCACTATTACAAATCTCTATTTTTTGTTTACAACAAAATTAGATAAACTATTATTTAAATATAATTTTTTATATTTCTAACTCCTATTTTTAATTATTTTATAAAATTGATACCAAGGGGATAGATCCCTTTTTATTAAATCAAAATGAGAAAGATACATAACTTGGACTAATTGATCACCATCTATTTGTGATCTAGTCAAATAGCTATTAGAATGTGTAATTTAGTAGAGTATTATGCATAAGCCAAATATGATCCCCTGCAAGAATTTAATTTGAGCTAGTGTGAGGAGGTTTTCATGGTGTGCTAAGAAGAATGCATATGTTTCCATCATGTTTTTGGATAGCTCATCTTTGAGAAGAGCTATTATTTATTTAAGATCCTCATTGTTCTAGCCATGGTAATACATATTGCTTCACCAATGAGATCAGATGGTGGATTCATATTAAGAGAAGAGATGGCATTAGAAGCTTCCCACCAAGTCTTGGGTTCATAATTTTGTTGATTGCGGCGCTGCCTTATTTGGATTCTCCCACCATCATTACAATGGTGTAAAGGAATCACTCCATGATCTTGACATCATATATGTGAGCACTCTGAAGATGGAATTCCCTAATGATATTTTATATGGCTCATCTTCCATCCATAAATTTGATATGGAAAATGTGGCCAAATTGAGTATCAATATCCATTGCGCTATATTCATAGACTAAGCTTAAGAATTTCATTCTTTGAGCCATGATATTATAATCTTCTTTATAAGTCTCGACTTTATATTGTTTGGATGTCACACCATACTAACTTGAAGTCTATGTTGTATTTTTAGTTAAAGATATCAACCTAAGATAGATCAAAAAAATTAAGACACAATGGCATTGTTTTCCTTGAGGTCTTTACCAAAAAATGTATCTATACTAATTATTTTGAGAAAATTTGGCCATGCCTTCCCCATATTTGAAATCTTATGTTTATCATACTGATCGATTCCTTGATTGGATAGGAAGTTTGCAATACTATTATCTTCTCTATACATTTTTTTGAATGTATATTCTTTGATTTTGTCAAGGTACTTGTGGATTTTTTCAATTCCCATTAAATTTTTTCAATGTTGACCCTTCTTTGATGTGAGTTCTAAAACTAAAATATGATAATCTCCCTTCACATCAATATGACAAAGCCCTTTTTTGCACACAATTTAAGCCCTTCTAGGTGATGCAGACTAAATCTATGTGAGTTTTAATAAATTGATACAATTCATAGCCAAGCAATAACATGAATTGACAATTTCATATAGAGCAAATCTATGCAAGTTTTATTAAACTAGCACAATTACATTGTCAATCAAAGTTTAATTTAAACTGCACTGTATTTCGATGACCATTCAACAAAAGGAAATTTATGCTCACATCTATATTTACATATACAATGGAAGATTGAAATCAATTAAAATTTTATTGAAGTTGATGATTGAATTCCACAACACCCAAAAATCACCTACAAGCAATTATCCTATCACAAAAGAAAGATCAAAGCAATTGATTTGCTATGCAACCAAGAGAGAAAAGATTGAACCCAGAAGAGAATTGATATGTGTAATGTAATAACTTGAATGGTTCTGAATTTGGTTCTAAATTGAATTATTACAATGAATGTGCAAGCTTTATAAAAGCATGCAAAGAAAACCCTAGATGAGGATTTGACTATATAGTGCCAAGTGTTCTAATCTCATGCAATGACACAACTTGTCTTATATTTAATTCAAACTAATAATAAAAAATCACACCTAAGTTAAGCTTAAGTGAACTAAAGTAATAAGGGACTTAATAATTAATTATGAATAATTAATTATAAAGTGATTTCCTTATTACTCCAACACCCCCCTTAAGATCAACTTAGGGAGAATCTAAAAAAACTTGATGTAGAATGCAATGATGGATGCATGGATGAGTCATAGATAAAATTCTTGATGAGGTACCCATGTACAAATAAATGAATTTCTCATAACTAGAGACAAGGAGAAAACCACATGGGAAAAACTCATCTCCAAAAGAGAAAAGGAAATGGCTGCACTAGTGAAAGAAAGATAGGAGGACTCAATGTGACCCCCCAAGGACTGCTTATGTCATTCAAGTACAATTGATGTCCCTCGATAGGAGAGAGAAAATTAGGATATGAATCCCCCCATAAAGAAAGAACTCTCGTGCCAATGATAAACGCCTAAAGATAAAATATGATCCACTACTTGTAAACAACATTTATCGCCTTAGGAAGAAATAAATCCACAGGTGATTGGAGAATCCAATCCAAAAGAATGGGTGATGTTGGAATCCAAATCCAAATGATGCGTACCTTTGAAAATTGCTCATGTATCCACATGTCAGAAAGTGATGATGTCAATCCAGAATCTTGTGAAGATTGATATAGAACAAACTACAAAGGTGATGAAGATGGTGGGCCAATAGCGTTGATGTGGCTATCAACAAAGAGGAGATGAATGTCCTCAAAGTAATCCTATAGATCTATAATATAGGACTCCACAAACAAGGATGATATGTTTGCTAGATATGAATCCAAAGTAGTTTTGTTTGGAAGATGATAGATGTCCTGTTGACTGAATCAATAGGGGCCAAGGATGTGGTAATGTCAAACTGATCAAGAACAATAGGAGATGATGATGAAGTCTCAATCTAAAGAGTGGGAACATGAAGACAAGTCTCTGAACCATCAGAATATGCAAAACCTGTGATATACTAAAGCTTCTCTAAAGTATCATCATCTAAGGGTATGGAATCTACATCTACAACAAGGATGAGACAATTTGTAATAGGATCCTCTGTGTATGGAGAGATGAGGGTCTCCACGGATCTCCCAAAGTTGTGTCCAAAGTGTGTGGGGACATTCAATGTCCAATACAACATGTATATTGTCAAAATAAACACTAGAACATATAACCCCTATGATATGATCTCTAATGATGCCATATGCTGATAAACTCCCTAGTGTGTCTGGTGTAGGTATGATTCCATACAGATAAGGAAAAATATCAAGCCACCTAAGATGTGTTAAGATGCCATTTCACCAAGACTCATAGTTATCCTTATCCAAGTTGATCACAGAAGGATGAATAGAAAAACCCATGATGTGTACTCAAATGAAAAAATTAGAGACTAACAATCTTAGTACTGATAAAGCATATCAAATGATGTCATCCTACACAAACAAATCATTTCCAAGTGCCAAGATGTCCAAGTAATTAAGAAGAATGTGAAAGTACAAAATATTGAATAAAATGTACCTAGGGAAAATTTGGGAAAATTTGCATGAATAGATCTAAAGAGCTTTGAAATACCTTTCCAATGTCACTTGAATTGTGAAAATTGGAGATACAAGCAAAAATTTATGAGCTTAGAAGTGAAAAATAAAGATATGACTTTGACCGAGAATAATACAAACCAAAAAAAAAATGATAATGAGATGTGCACCATTGGAAAGAGCTCAGAACCAACTTTTCAATGATATCTTGTTTGCTCGATTTTGAGACTATTGCCCAAGTTATGATCAATTTATGAAAAAGGTCAAAAAAGGAAAAAAAAACCTTAGCTGGTGGCTAGTGGGTGATGAAATTTTTTTAAAATATTTTTTTGCTTTTGATTTTTTTTTCTTTTTGCTTCTTTGTTTTTGCAAAAAAAATTAAAAAATGATGATATTTTTTTTTTAATTTTTTGGAAAAACATATTAAAAACTAGAAGTTTTTTTTCAAAATAGGATCTCTCAAAATCCAAACAAGAGGCTGCAGATCTGTAACTTTGATACCATGTTGAAGTTGATTTAACTCTACAGCTCCTAGAAATCCTTGCAGCCAAAACACCTATCACATCTAAGAGATCAAAGTAAGATTGTGCTCAATAACCAGAGAATTGTATTGATGCAAATAACTTGGATTCTTATTACAAATGAATGTGCAAGCTTTATAAAATCATGCAAAAGAAAATCCTAGATGAGGATTTAACAAGATAGTGACAAGTGTTCTAATCTCATGTAATGAGACAACTTGTCCTAACTTTAGTCCAAACTTTAAATAATTAAAAAAGAAACTCCTAAGTTTAGCTTAGGTGAACTAAAGTAATAAGGGACTTAATAATTAATTAATTAATAATTAATTATCAAGTGATTATACTGATTACTCCAACAAATTATTTATTTGAATTCATGTTGCAAGAATCAAACATTGAAAATATTTATTCCCAAAAGTCTTATACAATTCTCTTCCTTCTCATTTAACCTGGTCTTTATCACTTTATCTATAGTTGCACCCTACTATGATGTTTTAAATATGCATATTTAATTATGTCATCATTGTTAGAAAATATTGCATTCAAACCCACATATCTTAAATCATTTCCTACATAACCCATGAGAGATAAACATGCATACAAGTTTTCCAAATGCATAGGTCAAATGGACAAGCAACAAGATAACACAAGATATACCCTGGGAAAACCCTCAAGAGGGAAAAACCCAGCCTCCAAAAGCATCCATACTCTATCATATTAATCAACAATAAAGCAATACAAGAGTTACAATGAATACCTCTGAAGCATCAATCCCTCCAATGCATTCTCATGTGTCCAAGAATGAATCCACACATCCCATGCCATGCTTCACATTTATGCACTCCACAAGAAGACTCAATAATGACGGCCAAACCACTCAACCAATTTAAACCACTACACATGTTTTTTTATTTTATAGACACAAGCTCACACATAATACAACTAGTGGTAAGGTAAAACCATGTACCACAAAATCATGTGAATACAAAACCACAAAAACCCTTATTTAATATTGGGTACTAAGATGTCACATTATTTAATATTTCCCCAATATTAAATTATTTTCACATGTCTCCCACACACTAAAAAATAATACAATGTTACAATACAACATCAAATGGACCCCAAATAATTACCTAGTGTGATTAAAAACACCACCAAGGTGTATCACCACTAAATAATTATTTAATTACAATATTATGATAAATCAATTTACGCAATGGTGTATAATACCATATCTCAACATTCTCCCACTTTTTGTATACATTGCATAAGGGATCAATGAATGAAATATATCATCATATCCATCCATGAAACCACATGAATCTATAATATGCTCTCATGCTCCATCAAGTACCTACAATAAGAACAAAGTGACCACAATCTCAAGCAAGAACTCTTCTCATCCTCCAACATGCCACCTATGGAAGAAAAGGAAGATGCCAAGGTGAAGATAAAAAGCATCAAATCCAAGTGATAAAAAATACTCTAACCAAGTTGTTGTCAACTGAAAAACCCACATGATCGGAAATAGCATCCTCAACACATGCTAATGCATCCAACCATCCATACCTCCAAGGTATCAACACATCAACAAACTCATGCCAAGAACATATGCAACCTGTAAACTACAACCACAACCTCCCTGTATCAAATATGTCAATGAAGAACATACATATCCAAGAACTCCCACTGTACAAGTAATGTCAAAGCATATCAAGTCTACCAATCAACACTATATCAAGGTGTGCTAAGTAAATCAAAGCATGAAGTACCAAGAACAATATAAATGGTCCACACATGCAACCCATAATGCTACATAATCTCTCACAACATTTTTCCACCATCCTCCCCAAAGCATGAACATCTAGGAAGGAACCATGAAGAAGAGAAACTTGTAAACCATAATGTCCTTATATCAACAACTCAAAAGTGTACTACTGTGTCAAGTATGATCTCCTAACAACCCCAAATGAAAATCCTCAACAACATCCACAAAACCCAATCTCATAGATCAAGTACAACATATAAATCAATATAACAATGTTAAATTGGATGTAATCCTCTCAAAACAAGAAGATCAAACTCATAGTAACCATCTCGATAACTAGAAATCAACCCATAAACCATCTCCTAACAATCCTCATCAAAGAATGATATCATAAAATCAAATGCACAAGGATATAACCATGTCGTAACATCCCTCAAAATGAATCCTCCAGAACTAACTATCCATAGCTCAAGATCCATATCTATGAAAGATAAAGCATATAAACTCATGTTAACCAATCCTCAAATGATTATCCATAATCAATCATCATGAATCAGCTCAATCCCATGAGAAATCAAAACATGAAACATAACACATATGAAAGATATAATTGGAAAATACCTCTCAAATCATAAACTGTCGAGTAGACCAAGAGTGGGGAATGAGAATGCTCCTCCAGGATAACCAAGTCATCATGGCTCACTCCAAGAACAATCTCCTCTATCATTCTATCATGAACTCATGTCCATAACCAGGTGAAAGCTCCTTGGTCTTTGTGATGAAACCTCCAAAGAGTAACTATCTCAAGCAAATGTCTCTAATCTCAAGAGAACTCCAACCATCACCTACATCTCTAAGTATCCATGAGGACCTGTAACCAAACAATTCATGCCAAACTCAAACACAACAGAGCACCATCATGAAGTAATCAAGCAAATGATCAATATACTCAATACAAAGAGAACTACACACGATCAATGTTAAAGCTCCAACCACATAATTAGGAACCTATCATGACAACATGATCTAACCATTTCCTCCTAAGAGATCACATGCACCATAACATACATCTTGGTCTCAAGAGAACATGTAATATGTCAAACTCTAAACTAGTATCAAGAGTTTAACATGACATCATAAAAGTCACTCTAAACCAAGAAACGATATCTCCAATCACATGAAGATAACCATACCAGTTATGCATACTCGTCACTGCTAACAACTCCCACTAAACCGTGATATGAGCTACACATGGCATCTTAACAACCATCCTCTCCATGAAGATCATCCAGGTCTACACACACTCAACTACAATGTTAGTAACATACAAGTAAACCAAGAACTCCAAGCCAAGAAGATACATACAACCACCATCAAAACATCATAAACCAAATTATTCCAACATCACCAAGTCATCATTGTCAAAATCTCCCACTAAAAGTGTATAACCAATGAATGTACCAAGATATCATGACATCATGATCAAACCACATGCTACAATTCCCATCAACCAACTAATCAAGTACTCAAATCATCCATCCTCTCAATCCTAAAACAACATACCAATGCACAAATGACCATAGACAAGGCCAACTAATGAAATCTGTAAAAATAATGAATCAAACCTGGTAGATATAGATAGTCCACATTTGAGTCATTCCACTAGAAATGAATGAGTGGCCAACCCACACACTTGCATAACTCATAGATCCAATCATTGAAACATGCAAACTCATCATCACATTAGTAACTACAAACCAAGATATCAAAGAAGATAACCATGTAGAGATCAAGACTCAAACCCCAAATCAACCACTGATCTGATTTACCAACCATGTCCACAAATGAGTAATCATAGTCAAGGAACCAAATAGGCATCAAGAAGATAATACCAATCTCCTAACATCAAATCATATCACCACCAAACACCACATACATGATCATGTCATGCCAATGCATCAAATGTACCTACATATCCATGACACTATAACTATATCCATCATTGTACCTACACTCAACTATCACCCATACAAGACTCCAAGTCTCAAACCATGTCAAATCATGTCCTCAAAACTAAATACAACTTGTTTACCTATCACCATCAAAGTCCCAACTCTAAAAATCACCTATAAACCTGTACCTAGAAGCACCAATCTGATTATTAGTTGTAGCATCATAAATATCATATAAAAACATGTACTCCCTCAAGGTTTCACCTCTTGACTTGTCTGGATGCTCACACAATCACACCCTGAATCTTAGGCACCTACAAGCGATCAAATAAGTACCAAACATTCCCTACACCTCAAACTAATAATATGACTAAACCGCTATGTAATACATTACAAATTCTCTCCAATGCTTTTTTGAAATTGAAAATATAATTCCATATGCAAAAGTTATGACCAAAACTGTGAAAATAAGAATATCTGACTTTCAAGCCCCCAAAAAATGTCAAAATGGAAAAATCAAGGAACCACACCTATACCATTGTGTAGTTCTTAGAATTAGCTTTCCAACGACTACAAGAAGTTGAAAATATGACATACTGGGAAAAAGTTACATGCATTTGAAAAAAACTACCATAAAATGCACTATTAGGCTTGCTGGGTGGTGGCCCGTTGGCTCCACCGGTGGCGGTGGCGCCTAGGCGGCGCTCTAGCTAAGTTGAGGAGGCGGACTCCAAATTTCATTCCAATTTAATTTAATTTATAAACTCAAAAATTTTCTCCCCCCTCCCCCATGTGGACTCAATGCCATATTTAAATATGGTTTTGAAATATGACGAAATAAATTTTCAAACAGGGGATTTGATTTTCAATTTAAAAATATTTAAATTTTTTATTAAAAACATTTTGGGCAGTATGGGTCACTGTCGGTGGGAGGGCCCGACCTCTCCCCATCGGCTAGCTTCCCTATCGGGTGGCAGTGTTGATAGGGTATGACAATACCCTACGGTACTGTCAATGGCAGGGCCATTGATAGTGAGAGGCAATGGGGGTTGGTCTGTGCCCCCCCTCCCCTCCCCTCCCCCCTAACACAAAAAAATTATTTATTTATTTATTTAAATTTATTTATTTAAAAATTCTAACATTCATTTTTCTTATTTTGCAAGGTTTAAATTTTTAATGTTTTTTTCACCTGATGGCATAATATTTTTCTACGACAAAATATGACAGAATTTTTTTAATTTTTGTTTTCTTGCACATGTCGATTTGGGCAAATTGGCATTTTTTTCAAATTTTCTAAAATAAGTCAAATTTTATGTCAAAATTCATCTCTTGACCAACCTAAATCCAACCATGAGGTCCATTTTGTTCCAGGAGGTCATTTGTGAAATTTCCCCTAGAAAACCCTCAAATGCAAACTCAAACCAAGAAACCCCCTTTCACCCAAATTTGGAAAAATTTAGATCTGCAATAAACCCAACAAATATTGACAACCCAAAATCCCAAATCAGCAAATAAACACCTGCAACATGTGTTCCATATATTGTAATGTTCTACCATAGAAAAATAGATCTTTAGACATTTTCATGGTCATCTAGGTCTTTTTCCTATGATGCTTGACCTATTTTGCTTAGATTTAATGTTGCAATGTAACTTATACATTCACATTAGGTCTTGAATATTCAAATTATTAAGATTTTATGATGTCTTGTGAAGGTGTTGTAACACATTTCTACACTTTTCTAGACTCTTCTTATTATAATTCATCTAAATATTCCCCTTTTATCCCTTACCAAGTCTTATTCTAAAGTGTTGTGAAGTCTTGTAACAAACTTTCACACTTTTCTAGGCTTTTCACCACTAATTACACCTTTCTTATGCTTTATTTAGCCCCTTTCTGCACTTACAGACCTTAATTAAGTGTGTTTTTTAATATAAACCTGACAAACATCATTAAACACAACTTAATAATCGACACCCACTTACACATGCCTTAAGTGGGACCCATTCACCATGGGTGGCGAATGAGTCTCTCTTGGCACAAAATTCAAAATAAATTCAAATTTCTTTCAATTTTTTATTCATTAAGACCTTAGGTCGGCCTGTGATGTATTTTCGAGAAATTAGGCCATAAGTGTGTATAAATAAGTGTTTTTTATCCATTTTAATCCCCATTCATCCTATTCACCTAATCATCTCATACACTCATTCACTCAAGCATTCAAGCATTCAAGCATTATAACATCATTGAATCAAGCATCTTGAAGCAGGCATTGACATATCTTCATACTTCAACAACAAGGGTTTGGTGATTTTATGACACTTGCATGTTATTTGTTCATCATTCATTTCTTATTTCATTCCATTTATTTATTAAGGGTTTGATTACCAAAGTAGGATCTGACCAAGGCAAATCCCTATACTTTAACCCTTAACCATTTTCCCCCTCTTTGCATGTGTGTTTGCAGGTCTTCTAGGAAATTTTTTCAAAGAGATAGGTGTTGAAAAGTGGTCAAAAAGTCATCAAAGCTATTCAATTCAACAAAGACCTAATTCAAGCTTGGAGACAACATTCAACCCGTTTTCTACAAATTTAAATCTGTCAACCTGACAAGAAGACAAGTGCAGATCTAGACCCACAAAGTTGACTCCAAATTTACAAATTTCTATAGGTGGAATAATTCACCATCAGTGGAAAATGAGTCCCATTTCCAAGCTAGAAAATGTGTTTTCTTTAGATTTCAGTTCTTGACACTTTGAAACCTGTTTCAGTAGAATTTACCAGTACTTGGACTGATTTGCCATCTGTGGCAAATCAATCCTAGTGCTCATCAATAGTGATTTCTAAAACATTCAAGAACCTTCCAAAATCAACATTCTATCTCTAGGTGCACTCCATTTAGCTTCATTAAGTTTTGTTTTCATTTGTGCATATTTCTAGTTCATTTCTGCATATCATACTGTGTTTTCAAACACTTCATATTTCTTAGGTTTTGCATAAATAATCAATCAATTTTATCAGTTTTCTACATCTATATCATTGCATTTAGGCATATTTCCATAGTACTTACATTATTTTGATTGATTCACATATATTTTATGTGGGATCTATCTCTTTTCCTTTAGGTGAAAACCCTAATTGAGCAAGAGAGTCATAACATCCTAAACCAAAAAAATATTTGGTTCAAATGCCTCAAACCCTACATGCATGTACATGTATTCAACTTTGCAAAAAATCTCAAACTAGGGTTATAACAAAAATTCTCCAAAGCTCTGATACCACTTGTTAGGAAATATTGCATTCAAACCCACATATCTTAAATCATTTCCTACATAACCCATGAGAGATAAACATGCATATGCCAAATGCATAGATAAAATAGACAAGCAACAAGATAGCACAAGATATACCCTGGGAAAACTCTCAAATGGGAAAACCCATCCTCTAAAAGCATCCATACTCTATTATATTAATCAACAATAAAGCAATACAAGAGTTATAATGAATACCTTTAAAGAATCAAGCCCTCCAATGCATTCCCATGTGTCCAAGTATGAATCCACACATCCCATTCCATGCTTCACAAATTCACTCCACAAGAAGACTCAATAATGACAGCCAAACCACTTAGCCAACCTGAACCACTACATATGTGTTTGTTTTTACAGACACAATCTCACACATAATACAACTATTGGTAAGGTAAAACCATGAACTACAAAACCATGTGAATACAAAACCACTAACCCCTTATTTAATATTGGGTACTGAGACATCACATTATTTAATATTCCCCAATATTAAATTATTTTCACATGTCTCCCACACATTAAATAATAATACAATGTTACAATACAACATCAAGTGGACCCCAAATAATTACCTAGTGTGATTAACAACACCACTAAGGTCTATCACAACTAACTAGTTATTTAATTACAATATTATGATAAATCAATTTATGTAATAGTGTACAACTCCATATCTCAACAATCGCCCCCTCTATCATACGTGCAAATTTTACTTGTTTTAATTTTTTTAAATTTTTATTTCTTCTTTTCTCCGCCTTGTTTCTTCTTGTAGCTTGGCCCCTTACTTATTTCATTTTCTTTGTTTTTTCCTCTTCTCTCTTATCCATTCAACTATCTCTGTCTTATTTTATTTCATTTTAAATTTCCCATTATTCAATGCCTTTGCAACCAACCCTCTTCATTCTGTAAACATTTTCTTAATTTTATCTCTGCTCAGTGAAAAAATCCCCCCCTTTGGGATGCATATAATCTCCCAACAAAACACACCACACATAGGAATGTAACATACAAAAAAACATCAAAAAATACATAATATGATGGGACAATGTAGTGCGGGGCCCGCTAGATAGGGGATAAAAGTGACGAAGCCAACAGATAGGGGGAAACTTTATGGTGATGAAAGGAAGACCATAACGGTGTCATCAGCTTGTTTTTCCTTCCCTTTGTCCCAACTTGTGTGTAGTGGCTTGTGGGAGAAGCTATTTATGGACCCAAGGCTGACATCACTAAGTCAGGCATTTTAAATTGTAATAACTATTCATTTTGAAAAACACTCTGTGTTGAGAGTCTTTTCATTTTGAATTCCCATTGTGTTGTGGGTTTTTTTATTCTATAGGTTGGAAGTGAAATTTTGGAGAGAAGAGAATAAAGTTGCAAGTGGGGGAGATGCAAAACTGACCAAATTGAGGTGATGAGTTTCTAATTCTTTGGGTTTTTACTTGTTTCATTTTGTGGGTTGCAGGTTTCGTAAAACCCAGTGTTGTTTTGCAACATAGAATTTTAAAAAGCAATATGAATGTTTGAGAAGCCTTTGTTATTTATACCATAGGAATGTAAGGAAAGGAATAATTTTATAAACACCTAGTGTTTTCCAACAATCAATAACACTTTGTGTTGTCATTTTTTTTGTTTTGTAGGTTGAAAGTGGAAGGTTGGAGAGTAGGGGGTAGAGTTGTAGATGGGGGAAATGCAAACTGAATTGAGGTGAGGGGATTCTAATTCTTTGGGTTGTTACTTGTTTCATTCTATGGGTTGCATGCTTTGTAAAACCCAGTGTTTTTTTGTAACCTAGAATTTTACAAAGTAGTATGAATGTCTTGAGAAGCTTTTGTTATTTAGACCATAGGAATGTAATGAAAAGAAAATTTTTATAAACACCCAGTGTTTTCCAACAACCAATAGCACTCTTTTTTGTCATTTTTTTATTCTACAGGTTGAAAGTGAAAGGTTGGAGAGAAGGGGTGGAGTTGCAGGTGGGGGAGATGTAAAACTAACCCAATTGAGGTGAGGAGTTTCTAATTCTTTGGGTTGTTAGTTGTTTCATTCTATGGGTTGTAGGTTTCGTAAAACCCAGTGTTATTTTGTAACCTAGAATTTTACAAAATAGTATGAATGTCTTAAGAAGGTTTTGTTACTTAGACAATAGGAATGTAATGAAAGGCACCATTTTATAAACACCCTATGTTTTCCAACAACCACTAACACTCTGTGTTGTTGGTTTTTTCTTTCTATAGGTTGACAGTGGAAGGTTGGAAAGTATGGGGTAGGTTGGGGAGATGCAAAACCAACCGAATTGAGGTGAGAGGTTTCTAATTCTTTAGGTTGTTACTTTTAAAGGGTTTTAAAACATTATGTGGGTTGTAGTTTTATAAACACCCATTTTTTCCAACAACCAATTATACACAACAAGTATGATTGTAATGAAAACCTTTAGCTATTTAGACAACAAAAATATAATGAAAGGCACCTTCAAAATTTATAACAACTCTTAGGTAGACTAAAAATAGTGTTTCAATTTCCATAGCATAGAGATATAGAGAGAAAATAAAATAAATATTTTAACTAATGAATTGTAGAAAATAGATTTTTGTAGTTTATATTCATATCATCAATTACATTACATTGCACATCTTTCAAACTCAAAGCATTACTTCACATTGCATAACTAATAACTAGATGCTAATAGATGACAAAATTAGAACTACAATGTAGTTTTTTACAAAGTCAAGCTAAGTAGCTACGCAATTACTTCACATTGCATAACTAATAACTAGGAGCAGCTGCAAATTGCATTTTGTTGTCATGGCATTCCATGAGACCACATTTCTTTGAGGAGTTTTTTCAAATAGTTCACTACCTTTTCTATGCTATCACATTTTTCATATATGTCTACCAAAGCATTTTATCAAATAGTTCACTATCTTGCTGCTATGGCTGAAATCCTAAAATAGGTGCTTTAGAACAAGCAATGGATGCTTGGAAAAAATCTATCAAAGCATAATAGTAAGAAACAACATAGACAAGGAAATGAATAGTTTGAAAAAATTATTGAAAGAAATGTGGTCTCATGGTGATGGAATTCCATGAAAAGAAAATTGCTATGGATTGTCATGGCTTTCCATCACCATGAGACCACATTTCTTTAAGGTATTTTTCAAATAGTTCACTGCCTTTTCTATTCTACCACATTTTTCATACATGTGTACTAAACCATTTTATAAAATAATTCACTGCCTTGTTGCTATGGCTAAAATCCTAAAGCAGGTGCTTGCAAACAAGCTATGGATGCTTGGAAAAAATCTATCAAATCATAATAGTAAGCAATAGCATATACAGGGTAGTGAACTATTTGAAAAATGCCTCAAATAAATGTGGTCTCATGGTGATGGAATTCCATGACAAGCCATAGACAAGGTAGTGAATTGTTTGAAAAAATTCCTCAAAGAAATGTGGTCTCATGGTGATGGAATGCCATGACAATCCATAGCAATTTGCTTATCATGGCATTCTATCACCATGAGACCACATTTTTGTGAGGCATTTTTTCAAATAGTTCACTACCTTGTTGTTATGACTAAAAGCCTAAAACAGGTGCTTTCAAATAAGATATGGATGCTTGGAAAAAATCTATCAAAGCATAATAGTAAGCAACAACATAGACAAGGCAATGAATTATTTGAAAAAATGCCTCAAACAAATGTGGTCTCATGGTGATGGAATGCCATGCCAAGAAAATTGCTATGGATTGTCATGGAATTCCATCACCATGAGACCACATTTATTTGAGGTATTTTTCAAATAGTTCACTTCCTTTTCTATGCTACCACATTTTTCATACATGTGTACCAAACCATTTTATCAAAAAAATAACTGCCTTGCTGCTATGGCTAAAAGCCTAAAATAGGTGCTTAGGAACAAGCTATGGATGCTTGGAAAAAATATATCAAAGCATAATAGTAAGTAATAGAATATAAAAGGAAATGAACTATTTGAAAAAATGCCTCAAATAAATATGGTCTCATGGTGATGGAATGCCATGACAAGCCATAGACAAAGCAGTGAACTATTTGAAAAAAATCCTCAAAGAAATATGGTCTAATGGTGATGGAATTCCATGACAATCCATAGCAATTTGCTTGTCATGGCATTCCATCACCATGAGACCACATTTATGTGAGGTATTTTTTTCAAATAGTTCACTACCTTGTTTATGCTAGCACATTTTTCATACATGTCTACCAAAGCATTTTATCAAACAGTTCATAGCCTTGGTGCTACAACTAAAATCCTAAAATAGGTGATTTTGAACAAGCTATGGATGCTTGGAGAAAATCTATCAAAGCATAATAGTAAGAAACAACATAGAAAATGCGGTGAACCATTTAAAAAAAGAAAGCCTCAAAGAAATATGGTCTCATGGTGATGGAATGCCTTGACCATAAAATTTATATTTGTTTGTCATGGAATTCCATCACCATGAGACCACATTTCTTTGCGAATTTTTTGTAAATAGTTCATTTCCTTGTCTATGCTACCACATTTTCCATACATGTGTACCAAACCATTTTATCAAACAATTCACTTCCTTGTTGCTATGGCTAAAATCCTAAAACAAGTGCTTGCAAACAAGCTATGAATACTTGGGAAAAATCTATCAAACCATTATAGTAAGTAATAGCATAGACAAGGTAGTGAATTGTCTAAAAAAATGCCTCAAAGAAATGTGGTCTCATGGTGATGGAATTCCATGACAATCCATAGCAATTTGCTTGTCATGAAATTCCATCACCATGAGACCACATTTTTTTGAGGCATTTTTTCCAAACAATTCACTTCCTTGTCTATGCTACGACATTTTTCATACATTTCTACCAAAGCATTTTATCAAACAATTCACTACCTTGCTACTATGGCTAAAAGCCTAAAAAAGGTACTTTTTAAACAAGCTATGGATGCTTGGAAAAAATCTATCAAAGAATAATAGTAAGCAACAACATAGACACGGCAGTGAACTATTTGAAAAAATGCCTCAAATAAATGTGGTCTCATGGCGATGGAATGCCATGACAAGCAAATTGATATGGATTGTCATGGAATTCCATCACCATGAGACCACGTTTCTTTGAGGAATTTTTTCAAATAGTTCACTTCCTTGTCTATGCTACCACATTTTCCATACATTTGTGCCAAACCATTTTATCAAACAATTAACTACCTTGTTGCTATGGCTAAAAGCCTAAAACAGGTGCTTGTGAACAAGCTATGGGTTCTTGGAAAAAATCTATCAAAGCATAATAGTAAGTAATATCTTAGACATGGCAGTTAACTATTTGAAAAAATGCCTCAAATAAATGTGATCTCATGGTGATGGTCTCAAATAGTTCACTTCCTTGTCTATGGCTTGTCATGGCATTCCATCACCATGAGACCACATTTCTTTGAACTTGTAATCCTTATCCCATGTGCATAGGGTGATTTACTATGCTATTTGTCAATGTAAAGTCACAACATCGCTCTTCTCTAAAAAAATATTAATATTTTCCTTTAGAGGAAAGTTAAAATAAGTTAGAATTAATATTTTTTCAAACCAAAAAACAAAAATAAAATATGATTTTTTTTCCATAAATATTATCAATTTCAATTATGTTATTTAAAATGACTTAGGGGTGACTCATTTAAATTCACAACCTAAAAAAATAATGGAAGACCTTTGAGGGCCTCTTGAAAGAATAAACATGTGTGATCATTAATCAATTATAGAAGGACAACTTAAGAACATAACATGTATGTAAATTAGTTAATATTAGAAGGACCCACTAAAGATCATAAACATGCGTCCAAATAATTTAATTCTTGAAGGATCCCATTAAGAACATAAGCATGCATCCAAAGTGGTGTAAAGGAATATAATATATGACTAGGTTGTTGCATGTAGAGGGTTTTACAAGAGTATGTGGCTTCATGATTTTATAGCACGCAATGTTCTCCAACATCCAATTATACATAGAGTATGGTTGTAATGAAAATATTTTGTTATTTAGACATTATGAATGTAATGGAAGGAACCTTCAAAATTTATAACAACTCCTAGGTAGACTAAAATTTGCATTTCAATTTCCTCACATGATGCTAAAAAAATGCATAATTAAATAGTTGTACGTTGAAAAACACAATGTAAGATCTCAGTAGATGATTTTATGCAACCTACAAAGATTCCAAACATCTCATTTATTCAATACCGATCTCTTATCCTAAAACTGAATTTTCCCCTTGTTTCATATGTGACTCCTTATTTTGATAGAATAATTGATTATTGAAAATCAGTTACTAAAGAAACGTCAAATTCTACGTAGAATATGAAATTTTTTACCTTTCATATTTTAATTCTAACATTTTGCAAATATTAATATTTAAAATGAAACTATAATCTTCTATTATCTTTTGAATCAACAAGTTAAGGAACACAAGTATTATGATGTTCATCTTTTCTTACCTCTTCGAGCTTGGAAATTTGTAGCCCTTTTTCTATTCTAGCAATCAATTCAATCAATGTATGGTGCTCATTTTTTTGATCTCTATTTTCAAAAAGAGAAAGATCTTAGGACTTCAACTCTAGGTGAGATTTCAAATGTGAAAGCCTCTTTTTCGATGGCAACAATGTTGCAATTTCTACTTCAATTATTGCTAGCATGTTTTGATGAATAACATGTCGAGACTATCTCAGACAATGCATGAAGTTTCCTTAACAATTCACCCCCTCGCTTGTGACTTCCACTAGTAAGAAGATCACTTGGTTGAAAAATGTCCCCTTCAAGAGTTACAGTTGGAGATCACATCTCTAAGAGAAGGGATCTCCTTTGCAACATCCAAATTGCTACAAAAAAATGTACTACAAAATAAAAATTGCATAGTTGCTTCAATTTCATCTTTATAATATGCAACAAGAGATAGTGCAAGCCTTGAGTTTCCATTGCCCACCAATTTGACTATTGATTGTTGAGTTGTTGAAAAAATTTTATGGGCTTGGATTTTGTTTAAAGGGATAATCGTTACTCTTCTTTGTATATGTCCTATTTAAAGTATTAACTTTTTTTTTTTATCCATATTCACTACCACATTACAAAACTTCCCTCCTCCAACAACCTATAATGCAATTATTATTGTGGCATCTTTAACTTTTTTAAGTTGTGCAACAACACCTTTGACTTTTGAGATATCAAAATGCTTTGTAGGACCATTATAGGTAAATTGAACATTTCCTAATCAAGCCTTGAGGAGCCTGATATCATCCTTCAATTTGTGAACTGCATCAGACTCTTAGAAACAATCATTTTTTAATGTCTCCATGTGCCCTTCTTCATAGGTAACACCTTCCAGTGTTGTCTTTATTTTCTCAACTTCCTATCTTTTAGATTTAGCTCTCTTTGAATAGCGTTAAGCTCCTTTTATTTTGACCATGACAACTTCTTATCTTTTAATTCCTTTTTAATTAGTTAATTTTATTCTTCGATTGTTTTTCTTCACTTTCAACACTTCCAACTATTGCTTTTACCTCAATATGATTTTCCTCATCCCCACCATTCTTACCTCTTAACACCCCCTGCTATTCCTTTTCATGATTTTCTAACTTATTTTTTATATCTTTTACTTCAAGCTTTAGATAAGTTTCTCCCTCATCAACCCTTAGGACAACAACATCCCTTTCTTGGATAGAGTTTGGATTTTCTTGAATACTTTTGTGTACCTTTGTAGTTATTTTTTGGTTAGTTTTTACAGTGTATTTATAATTAGATTATGTGGATGCTTCTTTTTACAAGCTCGTTAGAAAACTTGTCTACCTTTTCAGATAAGACTTTCATGCCTCCACCCAACTGATTCTCTTTTTTTTGCACTTAGATCTGTTTTTTCATTTTCCTTATCATCCATTTCCAATTGTATTTGTTTCATGGAATTGTTAACTTCAAGAATGTTTGGTTTCATTTGTTCAACTCCACTTATAGCATCATCTCTCTTTCTTTGCTTGCACAAATTCATATGCAATACAAAACCTTTCAATTTAATCCACTTTTGTATTTCCATTTTCCCATTGGACATACTACACATACTCCTTCCTCAACTTCTCATAAGTAGGAAGAATGTCTTCAATCAAAACATTATCTATCTCATTCACTTTGGTTAGGTTCTTCCCAAGTGTTTTTAGAGTGGATTCCTTTTTCATTACATACTTTCTAGTATGTCCTCTTATTTTTTATTAGTAGCATCTCATACAATTCTCATAATTTTTTTTTGGTTTTGTCTACTTTTTATAGGTGAAGGGATTAGCCAGATCCTGAATGGCTATGCTTTTCATACTAGTTATGAGAAATAGGACTAAACAAGGGTTATGTTAGATAACACATTACAAGGAAAACTTTAAGAAACCCCCCCCCCTTAGCGAAGGTGTAAAATCTTGTATACTTCCTGATAAAAATATTAATTTTAGTGGCAAATTTTTTTGTTTTTCATGAAAAAAATAAATGTCCATTGGTGAATCTTTTCTAATCGTTAGAAGTCTATGGAAAATCCTGGTGAAATGCAAATTTTTTAAAACCACTAAAATTTTTCCATTGGCAATTAAAATCTATTTTCAAACCAATAAAATATTTTGATTGGTGAATTAAACTTGTTTTCAAACCAGAAAAAATAATTTTGTTGGTGATTAAAACTTTTTTTCAAACTAAAAAATAAAATTCATTGGCGAATTAAACCTATTTTCAAATGATTAAGAAAAAAACATTGGCTAATTAAACATTGTTTAGTAAGTGAAGGAGGCACAAAAGTTTCTGTAAAAAGTGAAGCATTTATAAAGGTTTTTTGCCGACACTGGACATACATTTCAGAATTGGCATTAATGGAGATGGCTGGAAAATTGAGATGTATTAAAGACACACATCTCATGTAGTTGGTCAGCGGTGGGTGGTTGTCTAGAAGCTAGTGAACTAGAGAAACAATGGAGGCCAGTTTCACCTGGACATCGTGAAGGAAGTTGGACCCTTTCATTGGAAAAGTGTCTGTGAAGCAGCTGCGAGGTTTATTTCTCTTCAAGGATGTGCAAGTGGTGTAAGCAGTTCAATTTATTTTAGGTAATGGCTTTGAAAAATTAAAGCACAGATACAAGACCAATATGGATATTTATTCGTTGGTCATGGCTTGGGGTCTAGACTTAGGAGAGTCGGTGGATGTAGTGAGGAAAGTCATGAAAACTATGGTTCACAAAGATTTTTTAGAGGATATGGAAGGAATTCTAGAACAGGTGATACCAAGAGTGGGGCTTGCTAAGGTTGAAGGCATGGATGGTGCAGGCCCCGAGCTCGCGGATTTAAATCATCTCTTTATCAGGTGGCCAAAAGGACACACCAAAGCTCTATGGAAAGAAGGTGCGGAGCGCAGGTGGCAAGCACTCAAAATCTGTGTCGAGCTAATGGAGGTCAAGGAGGTCATAGAGAATCTCAAAGACATCGCTAGAGCAGAGATGCGTAAAAAGTAGGGTCTACGTTTGAGGAAGAAGATGAAGCCGTTAATGGAGATAGAGCCATTGGAGATGGGTAATTCATCGAAGGTGTTTGAGTAGTACAAGTTTAAAAAATAAAATACATTAGTGTACTAAATCTTGTCTATGATTTTGTTTTTTAGGGATTATGCCTAGATTTGCATTGTAATTGTAAAACACCTTGGGGCACGAACAATGGTTGGAAGGGTAGATTTCAGGCAGGTATGATTAGGGATAATTTGATATGTTGGAAATGGAAACTGTGCTAATTAATCAACCTTTTTGGTAGTTGATGGATGAACATAAATCTAAAGTATATTTTATAGCATTAGTTTAGAATTGGAATAATTCTTTCTAAAGTATATTTATAGCATTAGTTTAAAATTGGAATAATTTTTGGTAGTTGATGGATGAAGATAAATCTAAAGTATATAATAATGTTTATGATAAAAATATAAATTAGTTTAGAATTGGAATAATTCTTTCTAATTTCACTTTATATTAATATATATGATTTATTCAACAACATTTATTTTATAGCATTTTGTTTGCATTGATTCTTAGCTTTGATTTTTTTCAAGATAATACAACATTTGGTTTTATTGGTGAGCATGTTGAAATTTTATTTTCCTTTTACAAATAATTTATGTTTTTAGATAGATGAATTTAAGGATTAAACTATAAAAAAATTTCAACAACATTCATTTTTTAGCATTTATTTAATATGTATGATTAATAAAATCAATAATATTTTAATATAAAAGATTTTATATAAAAAAATATAAATTAAATATTTTTTTGATAGTTAAATCTTTTCATAAAACGTAAAGTGACAGGCATTTAAAATAAAACCGTCACAAAATTTTCATATGACAGGTAGGGGTGGCCATCAAATTCCAGGCTTGGCCGAGGCCCAAGAGGTAATAATTTTCCAAACTCCACACATACCGATCTTAATTACCCATCGATCCTCCAATCATGTCCACTTGCTAAAATCTGTCTGTGATCTTTACTTCATAAATGCACTGTCCTTGCCACCTTTCCTATCTTAATTCACCAAAGTCGAGGTTTTAGTGGTTTTCCTAACCTTAGTTGCAAGTCTTTCTTGGTCATCTATGTAGTCTGTGGGTCGGAAGTTTTGATAGCTTTGAAACTTTAGACTTTGGTTCTAAGGTTCCAAGTTTCAGCGACCACGTGACATTATGGACCACTACCATTCAATGAATTTTTGATGGATGGCTATAGTTACATTCCAGAAATATATCTCTCAAGTAGTAGATTTGAAAATTGAAACCTCTGGAATTACACTAGAATTGTTAGATGCAAAAACATGGGGAGATCAAGGCTCATCATCATGGTAATGAACCTGATGGATTGGATTTTGGTGATGAGCGATAGAAGAACTTAAGTGGTAGAGATATGCACATCCAGAAAAAAAAATTTAAAAGAGGGACTGCCTACGAAGAACGTAGGACCAAGGCTTAAAAACTTAAGAACATTTTACACAAAGGATGTAAAGGAAAATCAATATAACCACGAACATTCGATGAATTTTTGATGGACGACTGTAGTTGCATTCCAGAAGTAAATCTCTGAAGCAGTAGACTTGCGAATTGAAACCTATGGAATAACACTAGAACTGTTAGATGTGAACATGTGGCAAGATTAAGGCTCATTTCTCTCTTTTCAATGCCTCGACGTATTACATTTCATTTAATTGAAATTCTCGATCTTTTAGTTTTGAACATCTGAAGCAATTGATTGGACAACTCATAGCTTTAATGAAACAAGATTTGTAATGATTTCATAGTGTTTGAGTGGCATTGGTAGTGTTGACTGGAGTCTGGTGATTTTGACAGCTTGTCAGATTGAGGTACAATTTACATGTAGCCAGACGTCAATCAAATTAAACATTTTAATTTTTAATTGTACATGTAAGGCTTAAGATACACGAATTTACTAAGTTGGTTTTTTGGTTTGCGCGAATCAGGCTAGTAGCGACACTAGTGGCCCATAATTTATTAAATAGGGTTAGCAATAGTGATAGTAATAATGCGACATTGTAATTCAGTTGTAATAAAATAAATGGTTATAAATTTATAGTAAAGATTTATTTTATGAGTTCAGTGTTTATGAATCTATTCAAATCAAATTTTTTTTTCCTTTGAGAAATTAAGTATTATCTATTTATGAAATAATTGCATGCAGATTTAAAAGTAAAACATAAAGCAATACAAATGAAAAAAGAAAGTTTTCATCAAAGAGTTATTTTCTGAGTTCAGTGTCTATGAATCTATTCAAATCAGTTTTTTTTTCCTTTGAGAAATTTAGCATTATCTATTTATGAAATAATTGCATGCAAAGGTGGAGTAAGTAGCCATTTATCACATTGCATTTGCAAAATTTGTAGTGGTAGAAAATTGTAGAAAGGTGAGTTGTGGGCGAGGAGTAAAATGGAAACGTCACTTGAGTTAGACACAGAGAAGCAACAACAGGCCTTCAAAGGGGAAATAACTGATAAGCGACTATAGGGGTTGATGAGTTCGACCCATCCAATCATTCTCTGGGCAACCAAGCAGGTGGTTGGGCTGGAATTTCTGAAGGCTTATCACAGAGCCAAAGCAAATATGAATATTCTAGCAATGTTCTTAGCAGTCCTTTTGCATATTCAAGTCTCGAAAGAGATAAGAAAAAAATTGACCCAAATGGTCTTCGTGCACGCATGGTTGGGCGACATTGATGCGACACTAGATAATGCGGATGAGAATAGGAAAATCCCCATGCCACAAAACTACTACATGATGCGGATGAGAAGGAGAGAGGTAATGAAGTTTCCTTTGGTCCAAACCATCGACCCAGAAGGATTTGAAAAATTATGGGCTGAAAAGGATTGTAGCATTTTCTTTCTCCTCAGGGTAGCAAAGTTGATGACCAATCTCTCACATGGGTGGGCAATGAGATACGTGGAGGACGAAGGTCTGGTAGAGGAAATTGTAGTGGGTGATGATGATGATTGGGACCTTGGAGATGGGGAATAATGGCTTGCGAATGATCCCAGGGACTTGGAGGAAAAGGCCAAAATCCTAGTGCACCAGAAATGTGGAGCAGATTGCCCGGTGATTGCAAATTGCAAGGCGTACCTAAAACACATAGAGTTAGAGGATGATGATGATGATGAAGAGGATGATGATGAATGATAAAGTCTGGTTGGGTATGATTTCAGCTTTTTGTTGTTGAATAGCAATAGTAATAGTAATAGGGTAATTAAGTCAGTCCCGAGTCTTGGAGTGCCTATACTAAAATTCAGGCCAATTTTGTAATGAATTTTGTAATGCATGAAAATATGGGTGGGCTAGCTGATCAGGGAAGGTCACTTGACCGAAAAGGCCTTCAGGGTGGTTTTTGAAAAATAGAAACTCATGTAATCCTTTTTTGATAATCAATATAGGGTGTTGCCCCTAGCAGTGTTTTACCTAGCAAAAAAATATAATTGCATGTAGATTTAAAAGTAAAACATAAAGCAATACACATGTATTACATTTACGTTTTCACTAGTGATCCAGAAAAAGCTTGGCGCTTGCACTTACATTTGTATTTGTACTTTGTAATAATGTGACATTGTAATTTAGCTGTAATAAAGTAAATGGTTGTGCTATTAATTTGACATTGTAATTCCTTTTATTAAGTCCTTTGCAACGTTAAGTGTTACTGTGCTATTAATGGTTGTGCTATTAATATGACATTGTAATTCCTTTTATTAATTCCTTTGCAATTGCAATGTTAAGTGTTACTGTGCTTAGTGCTATTAATGGTTGTGCTATTAATGTGACATTGTAATTCATTTTATAAAGGCCTTGATAATACGAGCGCATTAATGGTTAAAAATAAAAAAAACTTTAAAACACATGTTTATTATTTATATCATAAATAATAAGGGAGCAAAGCAAGATTAGTCGCTAAGCCTCCGAGTTTTATAACCATGTGACATGTCGCATTGTCACATAATTCTAAATTTTCATAACTACCTAATTCCCCAACTTGGTTCACTTTGTTGAGTGACTTAAGTTCATACATATGTAACCTTTGAGTTACGGTGTGTGGATTTAGTCGGTGGGTCGTAGATTTTAAAAACATTGAAACTTTAGACTTTGGTTTTGAGGTTCCAAGTTTCAGTGACCATGTGACATGATGGACTTATCTTTCCTTTCAAAGACGTCGTCTGAAATCTCATTGAATGCTATGTACGAAATAAACTTGAGTTGTCCTTTCAGGAATTTCCAAAAGCATGCAGGTTTAAAGGCTATCTTTTCAAGGTATGAAATTGAATGCCGCATTTAAAGCATGTCCTTTAAAAAATAGCGACATAAGTGGGTGGTGAAGTTGTACTCATACATTTAGCCTACATTCTCATTCTTTGCCAAGGCCAGTACTTCTAAGTGAAAACATTCCTTTTACTTAGACTTTTAGCCTACATTCTCGTTCTTTTCTAAGGCCAGTACTTCTTAGAATCTCATGTGTAGACATTCATTCTCTACAAATTTTTGCTCATACAGAGTGAACATTGGGTTGGCATAAGGGATACGATGCTCAAACCTTTTAAGTTAGATGAATTTTGGGCACACCTAGAGCAGGACAACAAGTCTCAGCTAGATATAAAACTCTTAGAAAGTAGGCTAGCTTAGGCTGGAGGCTTTCTGGAAGCTGTGTTGAGTGTGGACCTAATAAGTGCATGTGCAAGAAGGTACATTCCACAGACACAGGAAATTAAAGCCGCAGATGGAACTGCAATTACAAAAAAATCTCCTGAAGTTGTTTCCCGTGCGTTGGGGATTCTAGAAAGGGAACCTATAGAAGATATGTCTGTCATAGTGGTAGGTGAATTTTTCAAAGCGAATAAGGATTGGTGTAAGAACTCCATGGCCAAAACCTGGTTGATTAAGTTTGAAAAGAAAGGTAAGTCGCAATTGTCAAGTAAACTCAAAAGATTGCATTTTAAGGGAGAAATTACAGATGCTATTGCTTTATTGCACCGCATTGTTGGGAATCCATAGGTTGAGTTATTTGAGGATTGGATGTTCCATTTTATCTTGATAGTTGGTGATGAGAACATTTTCATTGACTGGACTTAAGTTATTTGCTTCCATTTGAATGAGCAATTAAATAATTTCCATAAGACTGCTACTTTATGTATGTGTTCTTTCTTGACATACATTGTAGGTAGTCAGAGTTCCTTTTGGCCTGGGTTGGAGTCGCAAGGAACCCCAAATTTTGATATTCATGTGTATAAACACTTTCCTCAGTTCACTAAACAATTTTGAATGGGTAATTTTTTTCATGTTAATGATGCATTTTTAATGGAGGTCATGAGGAAGCTAGATGGAAATCCATAAATGTGCCTTTCCCCTGAATCAATTTCTCTTGTATCAAAATTTGGGAGTTTTTATATCCAATTTGATAAGTTTTCCTATTTGAGAATAGGGCATTTTGAGAAAGCCCCATTTAAATTACCTCGATATCCTAAATATTTACTCATATTTCTAGAAGTTTTTCGACAAATGGCCATGGTTAATATTAAGTATACAAACATGGGGAAATGAGGGTATGCCTTCCCATTGGAGAACCCTTCTTCTGTGTTCAAAACAAACTAGATGGCCATGGGAGCCGAAGGAATTCTCAAGGAATATAACCTCCAAAATTTGTCTATGAGAGCTAATTTTGACAGTAAGGGTTTTGTGAAGCATAATCTCTATGCAGGGAGCTTATATCGGCATCAACCATCTATCAAAAATTTATGGTAAGATTGTGTCGATGAGAAGGAATTTTTGAGAAGAGATTATATGAGGCTAATGCTAAAATAGATACATGCTTTTTGTCTATCATTTCGCATTCCTGAAAATGTAGTTGAGGATTCAACAATCATAGATCCTACATATAAAAAATTGCTTGATAAATCCCACCCTAAGGTTGATTGGAGCCAAAGTGAAATTTTAGATATGAGGGTGCGTGTTGCCCCAGTGCTTAAAATAACCCAAGACTGGTTGGATGGGAAATGGTGGAAAGTTGTTGGTCCTGTTCAAGAGCCTAAGTCGTCACAAAAGAATGAATAGGGGTCTACGCAAGCATCTGGTGCAAGTGTATCATCGGGGAAACCCTCTGTGAAGTCCTCTAGTGTAAATTCCTAGTCAGGAGGTGATGGTGAAAGGCCAGAAGAAACAGTCAAGTTGAGGAGCATGTATGAACAAGACAGTGTGCTTTCTCCCACCCCTAAGAAGAAGAACAATCAAGGAAAAATTGTAGTTGCAGATTCTGAAGCTATCTTTAAATAGATCACTGAAGATAATATCTTTCTTCCTTTGTCTGAGTCTAAATTTCCCTCTTCTTTGCCTCCGGTTGATAATCTACCTATCACTCCTAACGTTGCTAAAGAAACTATTAGTGGAAATTAATATTTTGGTCTAGTAGTAGCCTCCCCAGGATGGCTAAAAAAAGTAGTGGAGAAGAAGAGAAAGCATATTCCTACAATGATAGTTGGAGTGGATACAGTTTCAAAGTTACTTCAAAGCTCTTCAAAACCTAAGAAAGCCAAGAGGATTTCAAGGATGGTGACTGATGCTACTTCTAGAAATCAAATGTTAGAAATTGTTGAGCCTGTGAAGGATTTAAATGAAGATGAAATAACGGAGGTGGACTACAAAGTCACACATGTTGAAATGGGGCCTCCAACACGAGAAGGTGATGTGTACCATGCCAATTATTCATTCAATACCTTGATTAAAAGAGTGAAAGAATAGAGGAAAGAAAATATAAAACTGGAATCTCAAGTCCTCGCATTGAGTAACTTTATTTCTTCCATAGCTACTCCTACTACATTTGATGAAGCCTCAAGTTCTTAGGTAGAGGGCATCAATGTGCTCACCATAGAGAAAATTAAAAAGAATTTGAGCTATTCTAGAGTTGCTTGTGAGGGGATCGATAAAATATCTCAAGAGGCTATCTTCTTTTTGAATAAATATGTTCTCTTTTACATTCAAGTTGTTAATAAGATGAAGGAGTTAGGAACAAAACTTCAACAGCTCAGAAAAGATCAAACTAGTCTCTATGTGCTTGCTTAGGAAATGAAAGAATTGAACTCTATGGATCTGAAGATATTAATTGGTGAGAAAATTGTGAATAATCCTAAGGAGCTAGACCCTTCCTGGTCTGTTTCATTAGAATGGAAATTGAATATGTATGATAATCTAGTGAAGGAAATTAATAATACACTTGAACAATATTGTGAAATGTTGGCGGAAGTTAAAGAAGATTGTCGTATTCTGGGAGTGGAAGTTACTGATGAGTTTGATGAAAAAATTCTAGATATAAAAGAGATCTCTCTGAATTTTAGAGAGATATTCAAGAAAGAAATAGTTGATCCTGCTACAGTGACAAGGGAGTCCTTCTCGAAACTCAGTGGAATGGAGATCCACTTGAGGACTTATAAATGTGGAGAAGAGAAAAGATCTTAGATGTTGGTTGATTCTGAAAAGGCTTTGGCCACATGGAGAACCAAGTTAAAAATTACTACAACTCCAGGAAGCAAAAACATCATTGCAATTGTCACCAAGTATTGGGAATACAGGCAAAGAGTAAAGGCACAGGACGTGTTACTGAAGGAGAAGGAGGAAAAAATAATTGAAAGCGAAGGAGTTGGTGCTGGGAGTGGGACCGCTATTTAGTTTTTAGTTTTTATGTTATTTTATTTAATTTGGCTCTCTTGATACTTCAAAGACTTTTTAATTTAATTTCTGAAATAGTTGTCTTCAAGAAATCGTTATCAAGACAAAAAAAACTCTATATTTGCCAGTGGATTGTCTATTATTGGAATGATAGTTTTTTGGATAGTTTCATTGTTGTGAAATATTTATCTGTGAATAAATATTTTATGGTGATGGATGTGTAAGGATTTATCAGTATAATTTAGGTGATTTGGTAGTTTAATCTTTTATTGTTTAAGTTGGGTGGATGCCTTTATAAGTTATTTATGTTGAACTGTTAGCTTTTGTTAGCTTATAACTTATAAGTTATGGATGTTGAATTGTTAGCTTCTATTCAAGGAATGGATTAATAATATTCCTTTCAATTATTTATCAAAGATTGTGTGAATGGAAATGCAATAGGAATTTATAAGTAGTGTGATAAGTGTTGTTCTTTAAAAATGATGCAGAATCACATATCAAATTCAATACCATGGAATACAATATAAATTTTTTGGCTTTTCCTAACTTTAGTTGCTAGTCCTCATAGTTGTATAACCTTGTTGCAGAGTTCTAATTTTTCATAACCTCCTAATTCCCTGACTTGGTTGATGGTTCACTTTGTTGAGTTGCAAGTCTTTCCTGGTCATCTTTCTACTCGGTGGGTTGGAGGTTTCAAAAACTTTGAAACTTCAGAGTTTGGTTCTAAGGTTCACTTTGTTGAAGCAAGAATGGAAAAGAGATAAAGAAAACTTATTATTATAACTAATAACACTATGAAGAAATGATCACTCACCTTTTAAGTCTACGTTTTCAGCTTTTGCTGGCTTCCAAATGGAGAAGTAGAACCTTAGAACCGAGCAAAATGAGTAAGAATAAATGACACTTTCAATTGTATTTATATCAATCCATGATTCCATATTTGGTGAATTCTGTGGGATTTTTAAATGGTATATTAAAAATTTGGTGAATCATGCTTGCTTATAAAACGATACGTTGTAATTTTCAAGGCAAAATGTGTCCTCCAATGTAATCATTTTTTAATGTTATTGGCGAAATAGGTCCCCATGAGCAACTATTTATAAATTTTAATTGGTGAAATGGGTCTTCACAAGCAACTATTTGTAAATTTTAATTGGCGAAATGGGTCTTGATGCAATGTTGTTTTAATAGTATTGGTGAATATGTAGGTTTTTTATTAAATTCTTTCAGGATTCTAGGCAAAAATATTAGTCGGTCCAATTGAAACGTGTAGTTTGATAATGGTGAATTTGTTGCTTAAATATGCCTCATAAAAAAAACTCATTGGCGAATAGACATGCATTGGACCTATAGTTTGTAAAATTCAAGCGATTTGGATACTCTGTTGGGTACGAGAAATTCGCCAATTGGCGAAGATTCACCACTAAAGTTTCCCCTGACACACTATGATTAATTATGCATCGTATGCCAAATTTTACATAAGTGATTAACTAATGGTTATTTGTCATTCTTTGATATAAGTGAATATTGATTGTAGTTTTTTAAATTACTAAAAGGATCCTATAATTTTGCAAGCTACATGTTATAAAATGTAGTGTGTTCTTTGTACCATTTCAACTGAGTGTTAAAAAAAAAGTTTGTGTCTTCAGACTTACAATTTTCCATACACAAACAGAGTATAGTGAAATCATCTCTAATTTAAAATACACACCTACACATGTAAATGCGTGAGTATGTTATGAGAAAAAAGAGGTTGGAAAAACTGTTGTGTTAGAAAACACAGTGTTATTAAAATTTTTCATAAAAGTGAAAAACACAAAAAATAAAGTAGGAAGAATTTGTTCAGTCAAGACATTATCTATCTCATTCACTTTGGTTTGCTTCTTTTCAAGTGTTTTTCTAGAGCAAATTCCTTTTTCATTTCATATATTCTACTACCTCTACCTCTAGTTTGCATGGTCATTTTCCCATTGCACATACTACACTCACTCCTTCCTCAACTTCTCAAGACTAGGAAGAATCTCTTCAGTCAATACATTATCTGTCTCATTCACTTTGGGGTTCTTCTTTTCAAGTGGTTTTAGAGAAAATTATTTTTCCATCATACATTCTAGTACATGCTGCCTTCATTTTTCCATTGCTATTTAACCCTTGCTCAAAATAATAGCAGGTAGGATAACATAGTTGGTTTTTGGTTGTCTCTTTCTATACATTCAAAGGTAAGTGTTGGTGATCAGGGGGCTAAGTTTCCAGTTCAAGCATGGGTTCAGATACAATTACGGGTAAGGGTACGATGGTACAAAATTTTTATTTTTCCTTCTAGTTTTTATAACACCTAGTGTTTTCCAACCTCTAATTTTAGAAAATAGTATTAATGTAATTAAGACCTTTTGTTATTTACACAACATGATTGTAATGAAAGGAACCTTCAAAATGTACCATTAATGTGGTATTAAATTTAATAAGTTGTGCAACAACACCTTTGACTTTCGATATATCTATCAAAATATTTATAAGATCGTTATAGGTAAATTGAAAATTTCTTAATTGAGCCTTGAGGTGTCTGATATCAACCCTAAGCTCCTTGAAGCTTTAGGTATGTTTCTCCCTCATCAGTCCTTAGGACAACAACATCCCTTTCTTGGATAGAGTTTTGAATTTCTTAAATACTTTTATGTACCTTTGCAGCTACTTTTTTTCCAAATTTGAGTGTATTTATGATTAGATAATTTAGATGCTTCTTTTAACAAGTTATTTGTAGAACTTGTCTATATTTTTAGTTAATACTTTCATGTCTCCACCCAACTGATTCTCTTTTTCTACACTTAGATCTGGTTTTTCCTTTTCCTTGTCATCCATTTCCAATTTTTTTTGTTCCATGGATTTCTTATCTTAGATTAAAGAATTTTTGACTTCATTTATTCAACTCCACTTATAGTATCATCTCCCACTTTATTTGGTTGCACAAATTTGTATGTAATACAAAACATTTTGAGTTAATCCACTTGTGCATTGCCATTTTCCTATTGTACATAGTGCACATGCTCCTTCCTCAACTTCTCATGAGATCCTTTGTCAAAAAATTATCTATCTAATTCACTTTGGTCTACTTCTTTTCAAGTGAACTTGTAGAGTAGATTCCTTGTTCATTACATACTTTCTAGCACATGTTGTTAGAGTTCTGCATTGCCATTTTCCCATTGCACATATTTCACACTCCTTCCTCAACTTGTCGAGAGCAGGAAGAATCTCTTCGGTCAATATATTATCTATCTCATTCACTTTAGTTTGCTTCTTTTCAAGTGTTTTTAGAGAAGATTATTTTTTCATTCCATGCATTCTACTACCTACTCCCTTGAGTTTTTCATTTCCATTTGCCCCTTGCTCAAAATAATAGCAGGCTAGATAACACAGTGGGTTTTTGGTTGTCTCTTTTTGTACATTCAAAGCTAAGTGTTGGAGATTAGGGGAGGAGTGCAGGTGGTGGATGCATAAAAATAGCCAAATTGAGCTAATGGGTGAGTAACCAATTGGGTTGTTGCATGTAGAGGGTTTTACAATAGTAAGTGGGCTACAGATTTTATAACACCCAGTGTTTTCTAATCCTAATTTTAGAAAATAGTATTATTGTAACTAAGACCTTTTGTTTTCATAAACACATTGTGATATTTGTTTATTTATAAAAGTAGTGGATGAAGCAGTAGTTGGAGAAAACTTTTTTTTTTCTACATGCTCATAGGGCTATATGGTATTGACGGTTTTTTCCTTTATTGACAATAGAACTCAAGATGTTCAACTCAAGGATTCGTAACGGCTAGTTTCCAAGCTAGTGCGAGCAAACTAATGGTGGTTTGTTCACGAAAGAGAGGTTGCATACCATTTTCAAGTTCAATTGTTGGACTGTGGATAATGCAATCCAAAATGTCACTAGATTTTTGATGTTGATGGATCCTACATGCTGCTATTTTGGGTGTGATATAGTATGTGTTTTCCTATCCAACTTTATGGACCTCTTGAGAATCCAAACTCTGGTTCACATTCTCTCTGTAAATTATGTGTGGAATTTTGTGGTCAATTCAATGCAAGTAGATGAAGCACTCCAAATGTATGATGTTGATGAGGGTATATACCCCATCAATGGTATCTTTTCATGTTCATTGCTTCAATCATCCTCCAAAGGAGGTGTGTGCAAGAAAAACTTACTAGGAGCCTACAAGATGATGGTCCTAGATTTTTTGATTATGCAATAGGATTGCATGGCCATTTTTTCAAGCCACATGTGGAACGAGATATACGAAGGATGTTTCATGCCCTTCACACACTGATAGACCACCCCCTACCAGTTCCAATAAGAAATAAAATGGTTATTGTGGATCTCAGCTTATGATGTTCCCACGGTTTGTATGATGAGGTAAATTAAAATATAAAGTCTAATGAGGATCCACCTACAAGCAACATAGAAAACACCCCATAAAAGGATGGACTAAGAGCTTTACATTTGGACTGCAATTAGTTATGAAGGGTGGCAAACAGTTTTTCCATCAGATGTTTGCTTATAATAATGTTCAAAGATAGATAACACCTCAGAATCGTATATTGTATTACTATTTTGGTATTGAGGAGGTTGTCCCCTCAAAGATGCTTCTAATACTTGTTGGAATAATTTTTAATATAAGCATAATTACAGCTATATCAAAGTGTCATGTTATCTTTATTTTCATTATCACAAAATTCTCATAGCAATTTCCTATTTTAAATTAATTAAATCTTTGTGGGGTTTGATCATCATTAAATATATTGTTAAATTGTTTGAAGATAAATGACCCAAGGTGTCTAGAATACCAACAACTCCAAATCTTTTTTTTTGTTTTTTACTTTTATGAAAAATGTTAATAACACTGTGTTTTCTAACACAATAGTTTTTTTGACCTCTTTTTTCTCATAACATACTCATATGTTTATATGTGTAGATGTGCATTGTAAACTAGAAGAACATTTCACTATACTATGTTCATGTATGGAAAATTGCAATTTTGAAGACACAAGATTTTTTAACACTCACTTGAAATGGTACAAAAAACACACTACATTTTCTCATGTGTAAGCTGCAAAATTATATGATCCTTTTAGTAATTCAAAAAACTATAACCAATATTCGATTATATCAAAGAAATATAAATAACCATCAGTTAATCACTTATGTAAAATTTGGCATACAATGCATAGTTAATCACAATGTGTTATCTAATAGAACCCTTTTTCAGTCCTATTCCTCACAAGCAGTATGAAAAGCATATCCATTCCTAATTTGTTTAATCCCTTCACCTACAAAAAATCAGACAAAACCAAAAAAAAATATTATGAGAATTGTATGAGATGCTACCAATAAAAATAAGACAAAAAGGAAACTAAAATATAATAGTATACCAATAATGTATTGATTGTATGTAAGCATATGTCATGTGTATATTTATTGATCTATAAAATTGAGAGGTTTCATATTGAATATGAATTCATGCAAGAAAAGAAAGAGAGAGATGATGCTATAAGTGGAGTTGAACAAATGAATCCAAGCATTCTTGAAGTTAGCAATTCCATGGAACAAATACAATTGGAAATGGATGATAAGGAAAAGGAAAAACAAAATCTAAATGCAGAAAAAGAGAATCAGTTGGGTGGAGGCATGATTTTTTTATCTAAAAAGGAAAACAAGTTATCTAATGAGCTTGTCAAAAGAAACATCTACATAGTCTAACAATAAAGAAACTGTAAAAATTGACCAAAAATAGTTGCAAAGGTACATAAAAGTATTCAAGAAATTCAAATCTCTATCTAAGAATGGGATTTTGTTGTCCTAAGGGTTGATGAGGGAGAAACTTATCTAAAGCTTGAAGTAAAAGATATGGAAAATAAGTAAGAAGATCATGAAAAGGAATAGTAGGTGGTGTTAAGAGGTAAGAGGAGTGGGGGTGAGGAAAAACATATCGATGATCAATTTATAGATGCAAAATCAATAGTTGGAAGTGTTGAAAGTGAAGAGAAACAATTGAAGACTAAAATTATCCTATTAGAAAAGGAATTAAAAGACAAGAAGTCATGGTCAAAAGAAAAGGAGCTTAACACTGGTCAGAGAGAGATGCAATCTGAAAGATATGAAGTTGAGAAAACAAAGAAAACAATGGAAAGTGTTTCCTATGAAGAAGGGCACATAGAGACATTAGAAAATGAGTGTTTCCAAGAATCTAACACAGTTCACAAGTTGAAGGATGATATCAGATTCCTTGAGGCTTGATTAGGAAATGTTCAATTTACCTATAATGGTCCTACAAAGCATTTTGATAGCTCAAAAGTAAAAGGTGTTGTTGCACAACTTATAAAATGTAAATATGCCACAAAATTAGTTGCATTGGAGGTTTTTGGGGGAAGGACGTTGTGTAATGTGATAGTGGATACGAAACAAACAAGAAAGCTACTACTTCAAATAGGACATATGTAAGAATTGTTGATGAACTCGAGCATCCAAGATCACCTACAAAACTAAGATTAACCTTCTACATGAGAGCAACAAGAGGATGAAATGTTGGAATATGGTGCAATAATTGAATAATGATATTATCACACTCAAAATGTGACAATATGAATCAACACTTCCTTGAACTTATTGAGCTGATATGAGCTCATTTGGACTAGATTGAAGCGAGAGGTGAATGTTGATTATATAGCATAATGTGAGAAAATAATTCCAAGAGGGGTAATAACCCAAATAACCAAATTAGGTGGGAGTTATCCCTACTTTGAAAATGAAAAACATGTGGCATAACCTACTCAGAAGGAGACAAGATAGTGGTTTCATGAGGTGGCATAAAAGGCCAAAAGAGGGTGTGAGACTCAACCACCCAAGTGTGGGTGAGAGAAACACATGTAATAAATGGATGAAACCACATGTCCTCACATAAACCATGTCTCATATAACCTAAGTATGCTTAATAATGTGTAGGAAAAATAAATATTAAAAAACCTACACTAACACCCCCCCTTAAGCATAGCTTAGGTGGGTGAAAGAATGAAACAATGCAAAGATGGGTCTCGGCTACAAGGCCATGTTAGGTACCCATGTAAAATGATGAACCTATCAAAAAATGAGAAAGAGAAAACTTGTAGGACAAAAATCTCCCCCAAGAGAGAAGAAGTGAGACAATGTAGTCCCCTAATGTAGAATCGCCTACATTGTTGGTGAATGCTCGACACAAGTAGTTGAAGATGATCCAAGATCACTGAACAATATTCCTCCCCTTAGGAGGAAAGAAAATCAAGGATGCATGTAGGAAATCTTCCCATTCCTGAAAGGAATGTGAAGGAATAATGATGAAAATGTATAATGTCTCTGAACTCTGCTCAGGTGTTCCCATGTCAATGTCAAAAGATGTCACTTTCAAATCAAGTGTTCTAGGACACACTGTAGAAGATAACAATCCAGGACCTAGTGGAGATGGATGTAGAATAAAATTTGAATACAAAGATATCTTCTCTGAAGATAAAGGTGTCTCCTCTAAATGCTACTCAATAGTGGCCACAATCATGTCAAACTGTAAGGAATGATCATGTGGGTAAAGAACAAGAGGGTCAAAAGGTTTCCCCTCAACATCTGAAGAAGACAAAGCAATTTCATCAAAGAGAAGATGTATGCACTCAATTGTGTCCTCCAAGTCTGCAAGATAGGAGTCACAAAACAAACCTTTCACTTTCAACCTAACGAATGAAAAAACCAACAACATAGAGTGTTATTGGTTGTTGTAAAACACTGGGTGTTTATAAAATGGTGCATTTCATTACATTCCTATGGTCTAAATAACAAAATATTTTCAAGATATTCATATTGTTTTATAAAATTCTAGGTTGCAAAACAACAATAGGTTTTATGAAACCTCCAACCCACAAAATGAAACAAGTAACAACCTAAAGAGTTAGAAACCCCTCACCTCAATTTGGTTAGTTTTACATCTCCCCCACCTACAACTCCACCCCCTACTCTCCAACCTTTCACTTTCAAACTGCAAAATTAAAAACCCACAACACAATGGGAACTGTAGAATGGAAAAACCCTCAACATAGAGTGTTAATAGTTATTATAATTTAAAATGCATGCCTTATTGATGTCAACTTTGGGATTTCCTTCACATATGGATAGCTTCTCCTGTAAGCCACCACGCTAGCGAATTCAGCAAGCTAGGAAAAAGGGAAAAAAATGACCTGATGACGCCATTATGTGCTTGCTTCCATCACCATAAAGTTTCCCTCATCTGTCAGTTTTGTCACTTTTATCCCCCATATGGCAAGCCCCACACTACATAGTTCCATCATGTTATGTATGTTTTTATGTGTTTTTGTATGTTACATGCCTATACATAGTGCACTTTGTGGGGAGATTAGCTACATCCCCTATACTCTACAAGTTTGGAGGTAGCTAATCTCGCAAAAAAATGACATGTCATAGACATGATAACATACAAAAACACATAAAAACATACATAACATTTGGTAGCTATCATTTTGATGTGGAGGTTGACAAACACACTATGTTCTAAAGCATGTAATTTCTTATACTGGCCAGCCTCTATAGGTTTGGAGGCAGCTAATCTCGCAACAAAATGGCATGTTATAGACATGATCACATTCAAAAAATCATAAAAACATACATAGAAACATACATAACATTTGGTAGCTAGTGTTATGTGGTGGTTGACAAACACACTATGTTCTTAAGCATGCAATTTCTTATACTGGCCGACCTCTGTAGGATTGGAGGTAGCTAATCTCACAACAAAATGACATGTCATAGACATGATAACATACAAAGCTGGTTTACAATTTATAGGAGATTCTATTTTTTGCTAAAATCACATATTTTTAGAAAATATAATGATTTAAACCTTAAAAAAGTTCCATTTAAAGCATTCCAATTGAAGAGGGTTTGACCAAACTACCTTAGATCAAACCCCCTTGGATAGAACCCCGCTAGTTTTAAACCATATCTATAATAGAGTCTCCTTTACACCTATCAAAATGTTGATAAAAAACCATTTTTGATTTACCTTTTGGGGGATCAAATGAATTCATTTAAAATTTATTTTTTGTAACTATGTATTCCTTATTATAAGCTTCCCAAAAAGTATAATTTTAAATAAATTTAATTTTATTATTATATTTATTTTTTATTTCTTGTGAATGTAGGTTTTTCACTGAAAAACAAGCTCTTTGTTATGCACATGTGGAAAAATATAAGATTATCAAAAAAAATTTGAAAAATATGAGTGCACCAGATATTGAAGTCCTTGATCCAATAAAAAATAAAAAATTGAATTTCGATACATACAAAAAAACTTATATGTTATACGGTCTGCCTATGTCTGAATTGTAATTGGTTTGACTTCAAAACTTGATTAAGGAAAAAGTATTCAATAAAACATTATCTAACCAAGTGGAAGCACTAGATATCAGAGTTACAAATCTAAATTCGAAAGAATTAGAATTTTATCCTTCATGGAAAAAAAGTTATGCATTATACGGTGAGTGTCACTTTCTAAAAATGCCATTTTCTGAAAAATAACTAGTTTTTGAGGGAGATGGAAAAAGAAGTGCAATCTTATTCCCAAAATTTTGAAAAAATATATTTAGAATTTACAAATAAAATGTCACAAAACTCTAGTTTTCATCATCTTCAAATTCCTCACGGTTTAGCCGCTATAGGTGCCCAAAAGTGAAGATTTAGTTAGAAAATATTATTTTAGTGTCCAATTTGGCCAAAAATTGTAAACCACTATTTTGGGATCACCCAAAAACACATAAAAACATACATAACATTTGGTAGCTAGTGTTGTGATGTGGAGAATTACAAACACATTATGTTATGAAGCATGTAATTTCTTATACCAGCCAACCTCTACAGGTTTGGAGGTAGCTAATCTTGCAACAAAACTATGTGTCATAGACATGACAACATACAAAAACACATAAAGACATGCATAACATTCAGTAGCTAGTGTTGTGATGTGGAGGTTGAAAAACACACTGTGTTCTGAAGCATGCAACTTCTTATACTAGAAAACCTTTGTAGGTTTGGAGGTAGCTAATCTTGCAACAAAACAACATTTCATAGACATAATAACATACAAAAACACATAAAAACATACGTAGAACCATACATAAGATTTGGTAGCGAGTGTTGTGATATGGAGGTTGACGAACACACTATGTTTTGAAGCATGCAATTTCTTATATTAGCCAACCTCTATAGGTTTAACTATCTACCCTAAAGATTGTTCTATGCCATTAATCGCAGTTGACAAATGAAATCATGTTTTCAAACCCTAAACCCTATATGTGTGAGGACATTCATAAATCAACACGTAACACCCCAATTGGTGAGTCACCAATGAGCTCAATTTGGAAAGTTTTCCTAAATTGTGATAATTTTAGAAAGAAATTTCAAACCACAAAATTAAAACCCCTCAACAAAAAATCACATAAAAAATTCCTCATATCAAATGGAAATCCCTTTTGCAAGGAAAACCCTTGCAAACCCTTCAATCAATACCCCTTTCGCAATGAATACCAATTCAATTCTTCACAGTTCCTTGGGTAGAACGACAAAATGACATATATTTCTGGAAAATATACATACCTTAGTAAGCTTCCCACACCTGTCACATGCATTTTGGTAGAGGGAATGGTTTCTTTGCAACTCCCTTCCCAGCTCCCCAAAAACCTTCAAAATGCGAATGTTGAAAATGATGACGTTATGGTTCAATTTCCATAATGGGTTGTGATTTTTTCATACAAAACACAAACTTTACAAACCCCCAGCACATTATGGACACATCATGTCAAATTAATACCCCTTTTTCACAATGAATACTCTTTCAATTCTTCACAGTACCTATGCTCAATGGAAAAATAGCACATATTTCTGGCAGATATACATACTCATAGCTAGTTGTGTGTGCCTCAAATGTGTCTTCAAAGGGGGAATGATCACTCTGCTTCTACCAGCACTTTCTTTCGAGCTCCCCAGCAACCTGCAAAATGTGAAATATGGCAGATATTTTCTTTCAAAATAGATATATTTAAATGTGCCAAATATTTGATTAAAAATCCTGTCAGCGTGCCACATTTTTTGGTGGCATGCACTGGCATGCACCTTAATGTCCATCAACATTCGTTTGTCATTCTATCTCAAAAAGATTCCATATGGGGGATGGGGTGTTATGTCTTATAACATATAAGACATAGGCGTGTTTTGTCGAGAGATTAGCTTCTCCCCCCTTTGCACTATTTTTTATCATTTTTTTAATTCTTCAGTCCTTTGATTGGCATGAGGCCACTTAGTAACTCTTGTTTGCTAGAATTTAACCAAAGGTTTTTAATTTTTTATTATCTTCTCAAGTCGTGACTTCTCAATTCTCCAATTTAGTGTTGTAAATTAAAAAATTAAACTATTGTTATATATTAAAGAGAAACTATTTTAAAATCTTCCAAATATATCCAAACAAGGCATTAAGGTAAGCATTTATCTCCAACAAGAAAGGCATTAAATTCTAATTTAAATTTTCCTTATTTTTATTTCAAAACCCAATGATTTTTCATGTTTTGGTTGTCACTCCTTTGACTTCCAAGACCTCTACGTTGCATGTTCACCTCCATGTAAGATAAAAAAAAATGTTTAATTTCATTACCAAGATTAATTGAATTGAAAATATGATTTAAATAAGATAATTTATCAATTGGAAATGACAATAATGTCACATCAATCTTCCACTCGAAACACAATTCCAAAATTAATTGAACTCCAAAATTGAATTGAAAATTACCCCTAAAAAATGAAAGTTCTCTCTTCTTTCTCCTAGATCCTCAAAACTAATAAAAGTTGATTCAAAAGAGACTAAAAATAAGGATGTGACCATTACTATTTTAGATGACCAAGATGGTAATCCGAGGAGTGGAAATTCAAAGAAGAAGGAGAATACTGGTATGTTTAGTGAGGTGGAAGGAAGTATGTCCATTTAGTGAATGTTGTTTCCAAGGAACAAGGAAAAGATAAAAAAAGATAAGGCTTTGTTTGGTGAGGAAAATAACATGTCCTCTGAGGAAGATATTTTCCTACATTGTAATGATGATAGTGAAGAGTCTCAATATGATGAGGCTAGTGAGCCAATTATGGAAGAAGATAGTTTTCAAGAGGAAGAAAACAACCCTGGAAAGGATGATGGTTATACAAATAGGGATGAGAAGGAGCTTGCTTTGGAAGGGCTCCAGAATGAAAATTTAAGGGTTCCTGAAGAGAACAAAATGATTATGCAGGACACTCAAAAGTCTGTGAATGCTTTAGAAGACTTAAAATCTCAAGTGGAAGACCTTAATGCTCACATGGTTGATTTGGAAATGAAATTAGAAGGGAAAATTATTAATAAGAAGTTTAAAGAAATGGAGAATTCCATCAATAATCGTATTCTTAATAGCATGTAGTTTTCACAGTCCATGATAATTATGCTAAGATTTTTGGATTGAAACTTTGTGTGATTTTAAGATCAAAAATAGCATAAGGCCATTAAATCACACACAGTTTCAAGCCATAGTTTCAAGACAGAAATCTCAGCATAATCTTATTCTTGTTATGAATGACATGATGAAAAAATCCATTATGGGAATGGTGTCTAGTTAGGGGAAGATCAAGAAACAACTAAGGAAGACAAGTCAAACTCTCGAAAAGAAGGAAGTTGGAAAGAAAGAGAATAGCATGAACAAAGATAGTTGGAAGGAGTCCCTAGTTGTGCTCCAGAAGAACTGGAATCTTATTAATGATTCCTAATGTTGTTGCTCTTTTGTCTATTTTTTGTTTAGACGGTTCTTGAATTTTTGATGCTTTGGTTATGGCCTGTGTGCCTTGATATCTATGAAATTTTTATTATTAGGTTTCTTAGTTATACTTTAGTCTATTTTTATGACTTCAATATGGATTGGTTAACTGATAATACTTCTACTAATAGTTAAATTTATGTTTAATTTTGTTATAGTTGGGTGGGTTTGCGGTTTTATTGCTCATTCATTGTTTTGATGGTTGGTTTTAGGTTCTAAGTGTTGGTTCTTTGGTGGCCTCTCTAGCCTAGGTCCTTTTTTGTTTTTGGGATTAGAGCCCTTTCCCTACTATCTTAATAAAAAACAAAACTCAAACAAAAAATTGAACTGAATTTTTATTTATTTTGACATGGATCACCATATTCCTAGGATGCTTCATGGTGCAAATCATGGTGGGCTTCACAGGATCACAAAGACACAAAACATTGATTTTTGACTGATCACCAAAACACTGACAAACTCTCTTTAATGAAACATGGTTTCAAAGGCTACAAATACACCAAAAGCTAAAATCAGGTTCCAAACTCTTCACCAGACCCTAGAACACTTTGGTTATCATGAAAATGACATGATTAAGCCAATAAGACTCTCTTAGAACATTGGTTCTTCACTCTTCCATCGATTACTCACCAAAGGCTTAATTGCTTGTAGTAGTCTCAAAGGACAAAACCAGGAATAACTTGCAAAGGAGGTGGAGTTTCCCAAAAATAAACATAGATTCCAGTACCCATTAAATCCCTTTTAAAGATCACAGAAAACCAACTATGGTTGTTTTGAAAATAATTACCTTAAAAATGATTGTCCTGCAACAACAAGCTCCAAATAGCCCTATTTTCCAAAGCCTATATCAACTAATCAACTTCTCAACCCCAAATATCTATTGGAAGACCTTTACTAGACTATAAAACTTTAGAATCAACAATTTTTTGGTCACTTAAACCCTTCCTAATACAACAAAACACAAACGCTTGTTCTATGCCATTTTAGGCATGCTCAAAGAGAGGGTTTATTGAAACTACTTGTTCCAAACCTCAAACCACTTTTCCAACACTTCAAACATCTTATAATAGGTTTGCACATGCTATCTAAACCATCTCCAATCCTTTACCAGTGTTGTTTCATCAAACTCTTGTTCTTAGTTGTCACGACCCATATTTTCAACAAGCCATTTATAATTTAATAATAATATTTTCATAAAATTAGTATCTAATCTAGTGGAATGATTATATTGTTCATATTTAATGTTCAATTAAATTAATTGGTAATGAAACAAAAGTGCAACAAAACAAAAGGAACTTATTATAATCTTGGATTTTATTTTGCAATTAAATGGTAATGTTCAATGATTTAGAATAATTATTTTAATTACTATTGAACGATATTTTCTTATTATTTGTTTGGAATAAATATTTAAATTTCAATTGGAATGATATCTTTATTATTTATGGAGGGTAAATAGGTTGCATGATTAATAATTCTAATTTTCATTTATTTTCAAGATTCAGTTATTGCAAAATTAGGGGAGAAGTATTGTAAAAAGGGGGCAAGAAACATTAACAGAAAGATAATGAGACTTTCTTGATTTCTTTAGTTCTACACGCCATGATCTCCATCATTTTTGGTGTATTTCCTATAATACATGTGACTCCATAATATTGTGACAACACAATAACAATAGGAAGTTGAACAAGAAGATGGCAGAAAGGGGGGGGGTTTCAATTTTATCTGAGGTCTTACAATGTCGTTACTTTCAAGAATAAATCAACCGTCGCCTCTACAGTGGAGCCTCTGCAACAATATACCTTTCAACTTCTCAGGATATCTGTAAGACTCTTTTCTTTATTAATTTGATTCCTTTTTAGCACTTCTGTGTGTGATTCCATTTGTAAGTTAAAGGGAAGATTGATTTATAATGGTAGATTTTATGAAGTTTCTTTAAAGCTAGACTAAACATTACAAAACTTTTAAGTAACTCTCATACCTGAAATTACACATTTCAGAAAACAGTTACGCCACCTCTATAGCATGCATTCTTGCGAACTATCCTTCTGTTAGCATACCTTGCAATTGGTAGCTAAATACAGGTGACCTGTAGTTAAACAATAATGATCCCCAAGCCCTGTGCATATATATATAATTTATATATAAGTAAACGGTTCCTGTATTCAGCTGGGGACATTGCTAACTTAATCTAGGACTGGTTCATGATGGTTTGATCCACAAGTCTGCTAGCCTGTTTCGCTAAGCTTTTTCTTCCTTTTTGAAAGCTGAAGTTTCTCCCGTGTAACAGCGTAGCCCTCTCTGTTTCTTTTTCGGTCTCTTTTATTACTCTTGATCGTCTGTGGGATTTAATGTTTTGTACCGCATGGTTGAGGAGCTCAGAATCCTTGGATCTAAAAGGAAATTTCCTCAACATTAATACTGCTAGGGATTTTTCGGTATTGGCCTGTAGTTGAAATTAAACTTGATACCAGGAACAACGAAAATTATCCTTATACAAGAATTCCCTCCATCTCGTTGGCTTGTAACATTCTTGATGGTGGCTACATGAAATGGAACCATGATGCCATTTATGGGAACCAGTACAACATCATTGTCATATCAATCTAAATCATGAGCTCGCTTGAAACCGGGATATTATCCTCATTTTTGTTGTAGGAAACCATCTCTTATGCACACTCGTTTTGTGGAAGCCACAAACGTTTTCCTTCAGCCATCAAAGTCGCTTGTATTTTGTCTTAGTGCGTGTAATAGAATTCTTTGCAGATGATAATTGTATGATGTTTTTATTTAACTGCTTTTAGGATGTTATGAAGAATCTGTCAGTCGCAATTTAATCATAGCCATTCGCATGTATATAGAAATTTGTAACTATAGAGAGAGTGATTATCTTTCAATAATCTTTAACTTTTCTGTCACTTAGCTTATCTCTCAAAAGCAGTAAAAATAAACCTAGAACAAATAGAAACGTACATTGGAACCTATACAAATTTCTTAAAAGAACTTCACATAATCATGTTTTCATTGGAGTTGAAATGCAAAAGTGTGAAGGAGAAATTTATCTCAAGTCCCAAATTTATAACTTCTCTACTGTTATTATTTTCTCTATGTTCGAGTAGTTTCCCCCTTTTGTTTCCGCGCTCTTCTCAGTTTTTTTTGCAAGGAAGAAATCATGCGATTGAGGTATATACATATACCTTTTTGTGTATAAAAGAACACTTCTCTAATAAAGGTATATACGTACAAATGCTTCATTAATCAAAGTAACCTACACAAGGTATCAGTGAAAAGCTCACAAGCGGGTTGCTTGGAGATGTTATTTATGTGAACCATTTCCTGTCCAGGCTTCTAAAGAAGGTATGATAGCTTTGAATTGTTAATACCACTGTAAAAGAGCATTGGACAACTAAAATTGAATTGAGATATTCAATCTGTATGTTTTGCTTTCGTAGCCATCAATGGTTGCATAGGATACCAGGTCCGCAGATGTCCTCATGTGGAGAAAAACTTTGTGACCAATCAGGCTTAGGTTCTAAGATTTGTGTGGATCTGTATTGGATAAATTGTTTAACCAAGGAGCAAATTCATTGCAGTCCCATTGAGTTTGGGGTTTACAAGTCTTGGATACTAGTGGAATTGGGTTATGGCCAAGGTTTGGAAAGTGGATTTAGATTTTGTTTCTCAGCAGTTTTGTAATCCTAGAAAATGCAGATTCGTTCTATCTCCCTGGAAGTCATCCCCATATATTGCAGGCTCATATATTATAGCAAGTAGTTTTGAACTAATTTAATGCAGTGGTGGTTGAGATGGAATTTAAATAATAAAGTATGATAAACTAGTGTAGACCATTTGATTAAATTGATATCATCTATGAATTACATAGGAACCAATTGGTAAAGGTGATAGCTATTCTTGCAAACTTCACTATCTTTGGCACAATATTTAATTATTTATTAGTTAGGAATCATTCGAAGGTACTTCCCTTATCACTAAGTAAAGCATAGTCCGTTAACAATCATTAATGAAATATGATGTTTGCTGATGATAGATTTTAAACAACTTAAAAGTAATGAACTCTTAATATCTTGCTTGAATTACTAATAGATGAAAATTTACATGCTTTAATTATCATCTAAAGTTGATATAAAATTGTGGGGTTACTTCTTCAAGTATAATTGATAATAAGCTAGAGAATTTGCAAAATAGGTAACAACTAATGCCATGGCTATATACAATTAGGTAGTAACACATTTAGGGCATTAACCTTTAAGTGTTGAGAAGTCAATTGAAGATACGATTTGAAGACTTAATTGCTACTCTCATGTATTATGGTGTAAGGAGAAATTAGGAACACACACTCTCTCTCTCTGTCTCTCTTAATCAAACTTGATGTTGTTTATATAATAGTGTATACTCATATATATATTTTCTTTAGCTTATATATGCATTTCGATAGTGCTAGGATTATTTCCTTAAAGCTTTATATGATTGGCTTATGACTTTTAGAATACTTGTATGATGTTTGAGAGGTTGTTGGAGGTAGAATTCTCCTCTTTTGTAATTATTTGTGAGTGAATCAAGATAGTGTTGACATTACCATAAATTCATGTGAAGGTTGATGCATTGATGAAACCAGAAGAAGTAACTTATCACTACATGCAGGACAAAGAGATATATGTATGTTATAAGTCCGGCTCTATTAAACATTTTCCCTTTTTACATGTGGAAGTGTTAAGAAGATAATTTGTTGTGGAAGGAACCATGTGATCCTTTGTAGCTGAATTGCTTTATTCCAAATTAAGTAATGAAATTGTAATGGTCATGTCAGTGCAATAGTATGATCAAGGCCAATGAAGAATCTTGTAACCATTGAAAACTTGTAGCCAGAAAGGCTCTGCCAGTGAGGCATTTCGTTAAGCCGGTGCGGCACATTTACTAGTGGTTTTTCATCCCTACGTGGGTTTTCCACTCATGAAAATCTCTATGTTGTGTTTTCCTTGTGGATGCACTTATGATCTTGTTTTGTTTTTCCTTCTTAATTCGCATTTCAGTAATTAAAGGTACATATATTGTTGTGATGATAACTCATGTGTAAGCCTACATGGCAGTATCTAGTGAATGCACGACCTTGTTGTAATATACGTTATTCCATTGATGTATGTTTTTTTCTTTTGATCATAATGATGAAAGTAATTTTGGGAAATTAAGGTTATAATCATCTTACGTGTTTTCCCGACGTTACATTTCCATCAAATTTAAGCAAAAACCCATGAATTTCTAACTAGGGCAGCAACAAAACTTATGCACAAGCCTTCCCCTATATCTGCAAACATAATTACATTGAAAATCAACCTAAACTAACCCATTCCATCGATTTACAAAGGTTTCCATTGGTTGAATGGGACTATATTCCAATTTTAGATCTCAAACCCTTACAATCAGGGTTCCCAAATAGTTTTAGAAAACAAGACTCTCAAATGCTCCAAACTTAATGAAAATTCCTCAAACCTCTTTCAATTGGAAGATAACTCAATGCTTTATCAAATTCAAATAATTTTATAACCTAAAAGTATTGTACGGACCAGTACCATGCCTGAGAACATCAAGAAAATGTTAAATTTGTAGAAAGCAAGGGTTTTATTCAAAATTTCTTCACAATACAATGGATCTCTACTTTCCTTGCTTTCACAAGGATCTTTTAAAGATGTTACAATAGTTTCCTAACTTCCCCTTCAGTTACAACTCACCAACAACCTTCCCTTTACAAAATGACTCAAATGCATTAAAAATGGTCCAAGCATGACCTCATTACAATCACAACCTGGCTAAGACTCAAATTTTACAAAATGGCCTCATGGAGGCATAAAATTCACATGGTGATGGTGGGATTCATAGTATTACAAAGACACAAGACAATATTGATTTTTGACTAATCACCAAAACACTCACAAACTCTCTTCAATGAAACATGGTTTCAAAGGCTACAAATACACCAAAAGCTAAAATCAGGTTCCAAAATCTTCACCAAACCCTAGAACACTTTGGTTGTCATGAAAATGAAAATATTAATCCAATAAGACTCTCTTAGAACACTAGTTCTTCACTCTTCCATCACTCACTCACCAAAGGCTTAATTGCTTGTAGTAGTCCCAAAGGACAAAATTGAGCATAACTTTCAAAGGAATTGGATTTTCCCAAAACTAAACATAGATTCTAGTACCCATTAAATCCTTTTTAAACATATTATAAAACCAACTATGGTTGTTTTGAAAAGAAAGACCTTAAAAATGACTATCCTGCAGCAACAAGCTCTGAATAGCCCTATTTTCCAAAGCCTGTATCAACTAATCAACTTCTCAACCCCAAATATCTATTGGAAAACATTTACAAGACTACAAAATTTCAAAATCAACAATTTTTTGGTCACTTAAACCCTTCCTAATGCGACAAAACACAAACCCTTGTTCTAGGCCATTTTAGGCATGCTCAAAGAGAGGGTTTATTGAAACTAACTGTTCCAAACCTGAAACCACTTTTCCAATGCTTAAAAAATATTATAATAGGTCTGCACATGCTATCTAAACCATCTCCAATCCTTTATCAATGTTGTTTCATCAAACTCTTGTTCTTAGCCATCCAATTTAAGCAAAAACCCATGAATTTCTAACTAGGGCACCAACAAAACTTATGCACAAGCCTTCCCCTATATCTACAAACACAATTACATTGAAAAGCAACCTAAACTAACCCATTCCACTAATTTACAAAGGTTCCAATTTGTGGAACGAGACTGTATTCCAATTTTATACTCTCAAACCCTTACAATTAGAGTTCCCTGGTAGTTTTAGAAAACAAAACTCTTAAATGCTCCAAACTTAATGAAAAATCATCAAACCTCTTTCAATTGGAAGCTAACTCGATGCTTTATCAAATTTAAATAATATTATAACCTAAAATTACTATACGAATGATCAAGGACGATCCAAAATACCTAAAAATTTCATAGTCTCAGAATTCATCTAAATTGACATCATTGGAAAGAGCTCACTGACACTATCCTGACGCAACTTGAACTGGCTCAAAAGGAGTTCGAATGCAGAAGTGATGTGCAGTCAAAGGTTTGGTCAAATAGGCAAATCAGGTGGTCAAAAGGGGTGAAAAATTGATCTCCTCGAATCCAAGTAAAAACATCGTCATGTCAAAGTGATCGTCAATATGATTTCGATGCCTTTTGAATCGTGTCAAACGGAGTCCATATGAGCAAGATAGAGTCAGTCAAAGTTTTGGTCAAACTTAGTCAAAATTATGACGTCAACATGTGATGTGGCAGGTGGTGATGTGGCAAGAGTAGTGAGTTGGCACTGACATGGTGGAAAAAAATAAAAATGGATTAAATCATATTGTTAAAGAAAAAATATATGGCTTAAAAATTAAAAGAAAAGGGGAGGATTTGGTGGGATTTTATCCCTTAAAATCCTCTTGCCTTGCCCATAAAACAAGGAGAGAAAAATAATCCGTAAACTCATATTTCAACAATTAACCCCTTTAAGCCCAAATTATAAGGGGCTTAAATAAGAACTAAAATAATTCATAAAGATTATTAAAGGAATAAATCCTGAAAGGATTAAAGGCTTGAATTATAAGCCATTCTTTAAAAGGGATTTTATTATCCAAAATTATAATGGCTCATAATTAAAGGGGTTCATTTTTTTATTGTATGGCTTAGAATTATAAAAGCCAAAGGGGAATTTATTTTTGAATATTTGTAAATGAGATATTAGTGATTTTTATTGTAAAAGGGGGAATTATGAGGATTATGGAGATTTGTAAAAATCATATGATGTAAAAATGGGAGATATGAAATATTTACAAAATAATATGGTTAAAGCCATATTAGCAAATAAATTTGTATAAAAAGGGGTCTAATTTTCTTGTAAAGGTAGTAGAATTTTCTTGGAGAAAATTGTAACAGGGAGAATTAGTGAAGTTCATTTTGGAGAAATAATTCTTTGGAGGAGATTATTGTAAGTTGTAACGCTCGAGAGATGATGTTCACATAACCACATCATTTGCCAAAACTCATTACATTCCAAAAATAATAAAATTAAAGGATGTATAGATTAAGATCTTTCCATAAATGCTCAAAAGGAAATTCAGTAATAAATTTACAATCCATGTATACAAAAGAAGTTAATTGCACTAAGGACAAAGATCTTTGCAATGATACATATTTAAATGCCATTTGCATTTCAATGAGTTTCCATGAATTCATTCAAGTTTCAATTACATCAAAACTTTCATTCCAATACATCTATTTCAATGTTACAATAATGAATTTCAAATAGAGTTACATTTACAAGTGGGCTTTCCAAGCCATTCAAAATAATACATGAATACATTTATACCATGTGAACATCAGAACCTCAACCGTCGTGACACCACTGGTCTTCTTGCAAGTTGGGGCGAAGAGTGTGATTAAGGCGCCTTTTCCGCCCAACCATGAAGTACAAGAATTCCTTGGGTTTCTCCCTAACTCAAAGAAATCCCCGGCACTACATGAGGATCCTAGCAACCTAAAGCAACAATGCAGGAGGGAACTCTCGATGCAAGCCTGATGCCTATATGCATTCCTAACATGAGAATCACATATTTCTTGCAAACAGGAGGTGGCAGAGACCTATATACATTTAGTTCTAGGATTTTAATTCCATCTATTTCAATGGTGCATGTGCTTGGCCAAGCATAAATAAAACAAATTATGATAGTTTTAGAAAAGGTAAAACTACTGTCTCTGTGGGTCCACCTTCGACATCCTGTCCCAGAAGTTTCTCTAAATACAGTGAATAATTCATTTTCCTTCTAAGTTCTCATCCAATTTCACACATTTATAATTCCAAAGAAATTCCATCATTATCCAATGTTCACACAAAGATTATCAAAATAGATTTTCATACATACACTCAGTATGAGAGATTTTTCTATGTGTATTTCTATTGATAGTTACTATGCAATTTAAAATCAATCCAAGTTTTGTTTTCTAAAATAGTGATTTTGATAGATTTAGAAAAAGAATACTAGTCTCTTCAACCTTATAAATATGAAGTAAAATCATTACACACATATTACTTTCCTATTGAACAGGAATACGTCTACAATTTTATGAGAAAGAATTATAAGTTAAGTTTTAAAGAAAAGAAAGCAAATTCATACATGTTTAATCATAGAGTTACAAAAATCAGGTAGGCAATCTAGTCACTCTTCCAGTAGTGAAAATAACAAAGCTTTCAACAAATTGAATTGTAATAATATTTTAAATACAACCCTTGTGTTTTATGTTCAGAAAATTCACTAGTTTTAAATGTGTTTTCAATAGTCTACATTTACTATAAAGATTCATCTTCAGCTCTTAACATAGCCTTATGTGTATTTCACTAAGTTTAGAAATGATATATGGTGACTCATACATTGCATCGATATTTAGAAAAATAATCAGTTTTAGAAAAGAAAAACAATGTAGATAACCAGCTTTGCTTAAGAATACACGTTTGCTACTGTACACAGAGTTCTTTATGTGAAATTATTTTGTATCTTTTCTAAGTTTTAACTTTTAGATATAAAATTTCATTGTACAGATTTGTATATGTATTTATTATGTATGTATATATATATTTATATTATATATATATATATAAATACATAATAGACTTATGACTGAATATATATATATATATTGAGCTTGTACACAATGTTGTGTTTTTCTATGTAATACCATTGACAGTGGGTAATATTTTCTGTGGAAAAATAGGGTTTACAAATGTTTGGGTTTGTATGTATGTGTATATGTATATATATAGTTGTGTGTATATATATAGCTGTGTGTATATATACATATATTTATATATAATTTATACAAAGTTTTACATATCACAGAATTTTCAACGCATAAACCAGTGAATGTATAGTTCGCAGTCTTATAAGGTAAGATGGGGTCGACGCCTCCCCCATAGGGGAAAGTGCTGCCTAGTAGGGGGCCAGTGCCTCCTCCACAGGCCTTGGCCTGTGGAGGGCACTGTCCCTCTCACAGCGCCGCCCCTTCCTCTATGGGTCAGGGCTGGGGTTTGCTCCCTAATAAACAATTTCTTTCCATAAAAAAATTGACGCCTTTCAAATAATTCATACAATTTACTGTGAAATTATGATGAATTCGAATAGGTATAAGGTAATGAAAAAAAAAAAAAAAAAATATATATATATATATATATATATATATATGCACAACGTTATATGTATATAAATATATATACATATACATATATATATATATATATATATATATATATATATATATATATATATATATATATATATATATATATATATATATATATATATATATATATACAGAATCTCAGCATAAAGATTGAGCATTGAGAAGCAAAATCATGAACTACAGTTTGCAAATAAGAGAAACCCCAATCTAAAAATGAAGAAATTATGCAATTTCTTTCAATGCATACAAAAGAATGAAAAGGTTTTCCCAATCTTCACAGTTTTGCAAACAATTTCAAGCACTTAGTATTCAAATTCCAGCGACAGTATTGTCATTTTTCAGATAAGATTCATGAAAAGAGAATAGAAAACCTAGATATTTCGCTTCCAGCTGTAGTTGCTCTCTAGGAAGATTCTTCTCTTTGCCTCCTCATGAACTAGTTTTCTGAAAAACTTCTTCTTCTTCTCCCCTTTCCTGTAGCTTCACTAATTCTTCATTTTTCTACTATTTCCAAAGATTCATTCTAAAACCTCTAATTTTGATAAATTGCACATTTTCTGTGTAGCCATTAGAGAAAAATTGTAGAGCTTATTTTCAAGAATGATTTCAAGAGTTGTTTCCTTGGGAAGTTCTTTTTCCTTTTAATAATATTTCACTTTTCCATTTCCTACCCTAATCTTGAAAATATTAGATTTTAAAATAAGAATGATATTTAATTTAATTGCATGTAAATCCCCTTTTGAAAATATATATCCAATAATAAAATAATTATCTTCTAACTATTAGTTAACTTATTAACTCAAAGATTAACACAAATTAAAAGAAGAATAGAATGCATAAGCATTTAAATCAAAATCTATAATTAACTATAATTAAAATTTAATTCTTTTACTTTATTATGCTTGTATTTTAATTTAACTAATCATTAATTATTTTCAAATAATCAAACAGTCATACAAAAATTATCATTCCTAAATGCAATCTATATGAATCTAAGTGTCTGTGTGTGATCGAGAGAACATCCTGCTTTGTCATGTCAAGAAGCTAACCTCCTCTCCTTAATCACACCCTTGGTCTTCGACCTCCTGCATCTCAAGTGCACTTAGGCACACAACAATAACTGAATTAGTATCCCATAAAGATATAAATCAAGCTTGATATAGTACATAAATTCAAATATTTCTACTCTATTTTGCTTCATCTTCAAGGTAAAACACATTCAATACTATTCAACTTTTCATAATTTAAATAAATACTTTCATTTATCTCCACACCAAAACACCATAATATTCATTATTACTCTACCACACACATCAAGTCATATAGCAAATCCACACAAAACCAAAAACAACCTACAACAAGGTCTGAGACGTGACATCCCTCCCCACTAGGAAGAGACATCGTGTCAATGTCTTATTACAAATCCACACAACAAAAACTGAAACATTAGTATATCATAAGTCTCTATATGCAAGAAAAGAAAAACATGCTAATATCTCAAGTGAGGAAAATCTCTATCAATGTCCTCGACATTCTCCCAGGTGGCTTATCCACCAAATATTGGTCCCACTAGACCCTATACTGCATAATATCCTGATTTCACAACTTAATGTTGCGCTCTTCTAGTATCCTAATGGGCTCCACCTACATCACTCCTGGGTCCTGTACCTACAACGCACGCTAGCCAAGAATATGAGCTACATCTGGATGATAGGTCTTAAGCACCGAGACATGAAAAACATTATGGATCCGAGATAGAGCTGGTGGTAGAGCAAGCCTGTAAGCAACCAGATTAATCACCTCCAAGACATCAAAAGGCCCAACAAACCTAGGGGAAAGCTTAGAGTTCTTGCCGAAAGAGAGTGAACTCTTATGTGGCCGAACTCTCAAAAAGACCTTGTCTCCTACAGAGAATTGTTTGAAAGTTATATTCTTATTTGCAAGACTCTTATGTCGATCTAAAGCTTTGTTTAGCTTTTCTTTAATAAGCTTCATTTGATCTTCCATTTCCCTCAACATTTCAGGACCAATCACAATCCTGTCCTCTACCCTATCCCAACTGATGGGTGTTCGGCATTTACGTCCATATAGAGCCTCGAATGGTGCCATACCCAAAGAGGCATGGTAGGAGTTGTTGTAAGCAAACTCTACTAAAGGAAAATACTCCTTCCATTTGTGTTGTTGCTCCATACAATACATTCAGAGGAGATCCTCCACAATCTGGTTCACCCTCTCTGACTGACCATCGGTCTGAGGATGATATGTTGAACTGAAATTTAATTTAGTTCCCAAGGAAGAATTCAGAGTAGTCCAAAGCATGGAAGTCATCTGAGTGTCACGATCTGAAATGATCACTTCTGGCACTCCATGCAGTCAAAATATTTCTTGTACAAATTTCCTCACCAAAACCATCGAACCATCCTTGAGGTTCCTAGGAATGAAATGGGCTACCTTAGTCAATTTATCCACCACAACTAGGATGGTATCATGTTGATTCCTAGACATCGACAATCCCTAAATAAAGTCCATAGTTATCACCTGCCACTTATATTCTGGCACCCTGTGAGGATATAAAATTCCTACCAGATGTACATGCTCAGCCTTAACTCGCTGGTACTCCAAACATCGGGCTCTAAATGCAGTAACATCTCTTTTGAGTCCTAGCCAGAAAATAGAGGCTTGAGTCCCTCAACCATTTTAGTCACACCAAGGTGTCCTGAATAAGGCGCATTATGGAATTCCTCTAGCACCAACTCTCTCAACCCTGTAGAGTTAGGGATATACATGCGACCTTGGAACCTCATGAGTCCATTAGACTCAAGTACATACCCAGTAAATTTGCGATCCGAAGGATCCTTCTCTAAGGCTTGTTTTACTCTTTCATACTGCTTGTCCCCAGATAAAGCATGAACCACCTACTCCCTAAAATTAAATTTAATGGTAACCATGGCTGCAAGATGTCTTCTCCTACTCAAGGCATCTGCTACCCTATTTTCCTTCCCTTTAATGTACTCAATGCCAAATTCATACTCACTCAAAAATTCCAACCACCGCATTTGATGAGCATTTAGGTTGGGTTGAGTAAAAATGTACTGTAATCCAGCATGGTCAGTTTTTAATTCAAAGGGCTTACCCAAGAGATAGTGTCTCCACATCTGAAGGGCATGAACTATGGTTTCCAACTCTAAATCATGTGGGGCATAATTTAATTCATGTTGTTTCAACTTTCTTGATTCATATGCCACCACTTGTCCTTCCTACATGAGAACTACTCCTAACCCTTCTCCTAATGCATCAGTAATCACTGTAAAATGACCAGTTGGATTAGGTGCAACTAAAATAGGTGCAGAAGTGAGTTTCTCTTTTAGCAACTGAAAAGATTTTTCACATCTGTCGCTCCACTCAAATTTCTTTCCCTTCTTCTGTAGTGCGGTAATGGGCACTGCTATTGTTGAGAACCCTTGCAAAAATCTCATGTAATAACCTGCAAGTCCCATAAAACTTTGAACTTCTAAAACATTATGTGGTGCTGTCCAATCTAAGATTGCCTTAATCTTATCTGGGTCCACGGCTATCCCTTCTACTGAAATAACATGTCCCAAGTAATGCACCTCAGATTCAAAAAATGTACATTTGGACATTTTCCCATATAACTTATGTTCCCTCAACCACTGCAATACTATCCTCAAATGCTTCTCATGTTCTTCCTCTGACTTAGAATATATCAAGATATTATCAAGGAAGATTAAAACAAAGTTATCTAAGCAGTCTCGAAAAACACTATTCATCAAATTCATCAAGGCTCCAGGGGCATTAGTTAGCTTGAACGGTAGCACTGTAAATTCATAGTGCCCATACCTTGTCCTGAATGCAGTCTTGTGAATATCTTCATCCTTTAACCTCAATTGATGATATCCTGATCTCAGATCTATTTTTGAGAATACCTTGGCATCTTTTAACTGGTCAAACAAATCATCAATACAGGGAAGTATGTATTTGTTCTTGATAGTAACCTTGTTAAGTATCATGTAATCAATGCATAACCTCAAGGTCTCATCCTTCTTCTTCACAAATATAACAAGAGCTCCCCAAGGCGACACACTTGGTCTAATGAAACCATGTTTCAACAAATCTTCCAATTGGGCTTTTAGCTCATATAGCTCTGTTGTGTTCATCCTGTATGGGGCTTTAGATTGAGGTTTCACACCCGGTAACAAATCAATTGAAAAATCAAATACACGCTTAGGTGGTAGCTCAGCCAGCTCTTCAGGAAAAACATCCTCAAATTCTTTTAGAATTGGATGATCGTTAACGGATGATTATGTCTCATCAAGGTCCTTGACCTTTATTGCATAAATAGTGCATCCCTTTCGGCTTTCCTTCTTTAACTGCATGGCAGAGACTTGCCTAAGTTCTAGAGGCCTTTTTACACCACAAATCTCCACATGGTTTCCTTGATCATCAAGACACCTTATCGATTTCTCTTCGCAATCCACAAGGGCCTTATGTTCAGAAAGCTAATTTATCCCTAAAATCACATCATAAGATCCCAATGGTGCTACATACAAATTAACTTGTGTTTTAAGACTAGGGAGTTCAAGTTCACTACAAAACAAGCATTGCTCTACCTTCCTCTCCACTTGGTTCCCATACTGAACTTTCCATGAATTTTCCATATAGCCCAGTCTAACTGATAATTTAGATACAACATGAGGATATACAAAACTATCAGTGGCACCAGTATCAATCGAAATAGAAACAAGACTTCCAAAAAGTTTACCCAAAAGCTGGATAGGAGTGGATTGGTAATCTGCTTGGTGATTGTCAACCGCCGCATGGATATGATATTGATTCCTGTTATTCCATCTGTTAACCCTCTGAGGGCACACATTGGTGTAATGCTCACCACCATAAGTATAACAACCCCCACGAGGTGCTTTAGGCCTATCAGAAAAATCCCTCCTGTTATTGTTGTTCTTCTTACTGAAATTAGCCCTCTTATTGTTATTCTGATTTCCATCATTATGGTTCTGAGGACTACCACCCCTTTTTAAATTTTTGATCTACCTATTATTATTTCCTTGGTTACCCTGATTGCTCTGATTTCCCTAGTTATTGTTACCTTGGCAATTTCCTTGGAACTTCTTATTGCCATACTTGGCTTCCCTGATTTTCTTGTAGTTTGCAACTTGCTGCATTTTATGTTCCTGTAAAAGTGCCAATTCAAAGGCTTCATCCATGGTAGTCAGTCTATACATATCCACCTCATTTCCAATTTGAGGCCTAAGCCCCAGAATGAATTTCTGAAATTGAAACCTCTCATCATGCTGGTACTGAGGTACGTACTTAAGCAAGTGAGAGAATTTCTCCCAATATTGTGTCACTGACATTCCTCCTTGAATGAGCACCTGGAATTCTGTCATTTTCTTATCAAAATAAGACCGTGGAAGCCACCTCTTCCTAAAAGTCTACAAGAATTGTTCCCATGCTACCTTTCCAGGAAAAAACTATTTATTAGCCCTTTCATTCTCCCACCATGTAGCAACTTCACTTATGAGCTAGTAGGATCCCCATTCTGCCTTAGTTTAATCGGATAGGTTTCGAAGGGAAAAATACCTTTCCATTTCAAAAATCCATGCTTCTACCCCATCACCAAAGGATTTACCATCGAACTTGGGTGGCACAACCTTCTTGAGGTCCTTACCCAATTCCTTAGCTACCTTCGTTAGATTACTTTGATTAGTTTCATTGTTTCCTCCATTTGGTTCATTTATGATGTTTTCACTTTCACCAGGTTTAGACCTTGTTGGCCCAGTTTGTCTTGCCTGCTCAAGGTTATCAATCCTAGCCTCTTTCCTACTTAGAATGGCCAAAATCTTATCCAACTTATCATTGGGATCACCACGAGATCCTCCTCCCCATTCCCGCTGATAATACCTACCCTCCATTAGGGTTACCCTGGAAAAACATAACATCAAGCGTAATTAGGCAGAGGTCCTAGAGTTGAACCTTTTTGCTCTGATACCAAATTGTAATGCTTAAGAGATGATGTTCATATAACCACATCATTTTCCAAAACTCATTACATTCCAAAAATAATAAAAGTAAAGGATGCATAGATTAAGATCTTTCCATAAATGCTCAAAAGGAAATTCAGTAATAAATTTACAATCCATGTATACAAAAGAAGTAAATTGCACTAAGGACAAAGATCTTTTCAATGATACATATGTAAATTCCATTTGCATATCAATGAGTTTCCATGAATTCATTCAAGTTTCAATTACATCAAAACTTTCATTCCAATACATCTATTTCAATGTTACAATACTGAATTTCAAATAGAGTTACATTTACAAGTGGGATTTACAAGCCATTCAAAATAATACATGAATACATTTATACCATGTGAACCTCTGAACCTTAACCACCGTGACACCACTGGTCTTCTTGCAAGTTGGGGCCAAGAGTGTGATTAAGGAACCTTTTCCGCCCAACCACGAAGTACAAGACTTCCCCGGGTTTCTCCCTAACTCGAAGAAATCCTCGGCCCTGCATAAGGAGCCTAGCAACCTAAAACAACAACGCAGGAGGGAACTCTCGATGCAAGCCTGATGCCTATATGCATTCCTAACATGAGAGTCACATATTTCTTGCAAACAGGAGGTGGCAGAGACCTATATACATTTAGTTCTAGGCTTTTAATTCCATCTATTTCAATGGTGCATGTGCTTGTCCAAGCATAAATAAAACAAATGATAGTTTTAGAAAAGGTAAAAGTACCATCTTTGTGGGTCCACCTTCGACATCCTGTCCCGGAAGTTTCTCTAAATACAGTGAATAATGCATTTTCCTTCTAAGTTCTCATTCAATTTCACACATTTATAATTCCAAAGAAATTCCATCATTATCCAATGTTCACACAAAGATTATCAAAATAGCTTTTCATACATACACTCAGTATGAGATTTTTCTATGTGTATTTCTATTGATGGTTACTATGCAATTTAAAATCAATCCAAGTTCTGTTTTCTAAAATATGATTTTGATAGATTTAGAAAAAGAATACTAGTCTCTTCAACCTTATAAATATGAAGTAAAATCATTGCACACAGATTACTTACCTATTGAACAGGAATATTTCTACAATTTTATGAGAAAGAATTATAAGTTAAGTTTTAAAGAAAAGAAAGCAAATTCATACATGTTTAATCATAGAGTTACAAACATCAGGTAGGAAATCTAGTCACTCTTCCAATAGTGAAAATAACAAAGCTTTCAATAAATTGAAGTGTAATAATATTTTAAATACAACCCTTGTGTTTTATGTTCAGAAAATTCACTAGTTTTAAATGTGTTTTCAATAGTTTACATTTACTATAAAGATTCATCTTTAGCTCTTAACATAGCCTTATGTGTATTTCACTAAGTTCAGAAATGATATATGGTGACTCATACATTGCATCGATATTCAGAAAAATAATCAGTTTTAGAAAAGAAAAACAATGTAGATAACCAGATTTGCTTAAGAATACACGTTTGCTACTATACACAGAGTTGTTTATGTGAAATTATTCTGCATCTTTTCTAAGTTTTAACTTTTAGATATAAAAGGTCACTGTACAGATTTGTATATGTATTTATTATGTATGTATATATATATTTATATTATATATATATAAATACATAATAGAATTTTGATTGAATATATATATATTGAGCTTGTACACAATGTTGTGTTTTTCTGTGTAATACCATTGACAGTGGGTAATATTTTCTGTGGAAAAATAGAGTTTACAAATGTCTGGGTTTGTATGTATGTGTATATATATATAATACATATAATTGTGTGTGTATATTTATATATATAGATATATATATATATTTATATATATAATTTATACAAAGTTTTACATATCACAAAATTTTCAATGCATAAACCAGTGAATGTACAGTTCGCAGTCTTATAAGGTAAGATGGGGCCGATGCCTCCCCCATAGGGGAAGGCGCTGCCTGTGAGGGGGCCAGCGCCTCCTCCACAGGCCTTGGCCTGTGGAGGGCATTATCCCTCTCACAGAACTGCCCCTTCCTCTATGGGTTGGGGCCGGGGTTTGCTCCCCAATAAACAATTTCTTGCCATAAAAAAAATTGAGGCCTTTCAAATAATTCATACAATTTACTGTGAAATTCTCATGAATTCAAATAGGTATAAGGCAATGAATATATATATATTATGCACAACGTTATATGTGTGTATATATATATATTTATATGCACAACATTATATGTGTGTATATAAATATATATATATATATATATATATATTTATATGCACAACGTTATATATATATATATATATATATAGCGTTGTGCATATATAATATATATTTATATGCACAATTATATATATATATATATATATATATATACGTTGTGCATATAAATATATATATATATATATACAGAATCTCAGCATAAAGATTGAGCATTGAGAAGAAAAATCATGAACTATAGTTTGCAAAGAAGAGAAACCCCAATTTGAAAATGAGGAAATTATGCAATTTCTTTCAATGCATACAAAAGAATGAAAAGGTTTTCCCAATCTTCACAGTTTTGCAAACAATTTCAAGCACTTAGTATTAAAATTCTAGTGATAGTATTGTCATTTTTCAGACAAGAATCATGAAAAGAGAATAGAAAACCTGGATATTTCGCTTCTAGTTGTAGTTGCTCTCCAGGAAGATTCTTCTCTTTGCCTCCTCTTGAATTGGTTTTCTGAAAAACTTCTTCTTCTTCTCCCCTTTCCTGTAGCTTCACTAATTCTTCATTTTTCTACTATTTCCAAAGATTCATTTTGAAACCTCTAATTTTGATAAATTGCACATTTTCTGTGCAGCCATTAGAGAAAAATTGCAAAGCTTATTTTCAAGAATGATTTCAAGAACAGTTGCCTCTCTCGGGAAGTTCTTTTTCCTTTTAATAACATTTCACTTTTCCATTTCCTACCCTAATCTTGAAAATATTAGATTTTAAAATAAGAATGATATTTAATTTAATTGCATGTAAATCCCCTTTTGAAAATATCTATCCAATAATAAAATAATTATCTTCTAACTATTAGTTAACTTATTAACTCAAAGATTAACACAAATTAAAAGAAGAATAGAATGCATAAGCATTTAAATCAAAATCTATAATTAACTATAATTAAAATTTAATTACTTTACTTTATTATACTTATATTTTAATTTAACTAATCATTAATTATTTGCAAATAATCAAATAGTCATACAAAAATTATAATTCCTAAATGCAATCTATATGAATATAAGTGCCTATGTGTGATCGAGAGAACATCCTGCTTTGTCCTGTCAAGAAGCTAACCTCCTCTCCTTAATCACACCCTTGGTCTTCAACCTCTTGCATCTCAAGTGCACTCAGGCACACAACAATAACTGAATTAGTATCGCATAAAGATATAAATCAAGCAATATAATACATAAATTCAAATATTTCTACTCTATTTTGCTTCATCTTCAAGGTAAAACACATTCAATACTATTCAACTTTTTATAATTTAAATAAATACTTTCATTTATCTCTACACCAAAACACCATAATATTCATTATTACTCTACCACACACATCAAGTCATATAGCAAATCCACACAAAACCAAAAATAACCTGCATTAGGGTCTGAGACGTGACATAAGCACGAAGGCCTTTTGAGTGTCTTCAAGTGTTTAGAGGAGATTGTGAGAAATTTTATGCAGGTTTTAGAGCTTGGATATTGTAACAAGGAAATTTGATTGCTTGGTAACATTAATAAAGCGGTCCTACTTGAGAAGCGGACCCAGAGACGTAGTCCTGATTGGATGAACTTTGTTATCAACTTGTGTGTTCTAATCTTCTATCTTATTCTTCTATCTTCTATCTATCACTCTCTCCATTTCTTTTCATTTTTCAATTCAAAATTTGATTTATAATTACAACATTATAGTAGTTGGATAATCTTTTCAAGTTCTATAAAGTTTAATGAACTAGTTTTACATTTTCAATGGTTAAGAAGCATAATCACGCAATACTACCTGGATTGGGAAAAACTGTAATTTGAATCAATTTACAAGTTAATTTTGTAAACTCTAATTATGGATCAAATTGGTATCAGAGCCCGTTTTGCAAGAAATTGCATAAGTGAATGTTAACCATGTTGAAACTAAAGCAAGGAGAAGGTGCACTTACAGAGTTCAACCTAGAGATTTGAAAATGAAGAACTTTTCCACGAGCAGAGATGGTAGCTGAAAAAAGTCCTATAGAGCTTGATGAGAAAGCTTTCCAGAAAGAATTTCTCGAAATGAATGCTATGGTGGAAGTTCTTTTCCAAGAAAGACAAGAGCAACAGAAGAAAAAGGAACTCAAGAAAAGAAAGAAGGAGGAAGTTGAATCCTCATTGAAAGAAAACAAAGGTAAAGGAGTAGGAGGTGGTAGTGACCCTCCTGAACCTCCGTCCCCATCTTCTTCATCATCTTCATCCTCTTCTTCCTTTTCATCTAACTCTTCTAAAAAGGAACAACCTATGAAATCTGAAATTAATTCACCTTTGTTGAAACTTGATGTTAAATTTGATTTGCCAATGTATAATGGATAACTAGATGTAGAAAAACTTGATAATTGGATTAAACAAATTGAAGTTTATTGTAGAATTCAGAAGTTTACTGAGGATTCTGAAAAATCCCAATTAGCTACTCTTCGCCTAGGAGGCACAACTTTAATTTTGTGGGAGAGTAGAACACAGGAGGATCTAAGTCATTATGGAAAAATTATTTCTTCTTGGTTTGAGTTTATAGTTGCATTAAAGAAACAGTTTTATCCATTAGGGCATATAAAAAAAGTTGTAATGAATTGCCAATCATTAAGACAAGAGAAAGGACAAAGTGTGAAAGAATATACACAAGAGTTTAGGAAGAGGGCTTTAATTTTGGGCATTCCTTTATACACACAAGAAACTTTGTTAAAGTATATAGGTGGATTATAGGAAAGTTTGAGACATACAATACTTATGTTTAATCCAACTAACATTGATGAAGTTAGTGTACAAGCTATCCATTTCGAAACAAGCTCAAGGAATAGCCATGACAATCTGTTGATGAACTCAAGTAAGCATAAAGGAAGTAAGAAAGGGCAAGAGAAATCACAACGAACAACTACTGTAAAGAAAGAGGATGAAAATCCTTATTGCTCACATTGCAAGAAGGAAGGGCACAAAGATGCAAGATGTTGGAAACTACATCCTGATCAGAAGCCAAAGTGATTCAAGGATCGAAAGGGTAAGCAGAAGACTGAAGCTATCGTGCAGGATCTCGGATCCGATTCCAATGATGAAACCAAGATCTTAGTTGTGGGTATCAAAGGTAATATTCCTTTTGTCAAGACTAGTTCCTATGCTTCTTCATCAAAGTGTAATGAAGTACCTATTGAAATTAAGAGGAATGAATTGTTTCATATAAGGGCTATTTTTAAACAAACTAAAATTGATACACTAATAGACAATGGGTCACAAGTTAATCTTATCTCAGAACAAGTTGTTAAGCAATTGGGATTAAAAACAACTCCTCATCCTAAGCCATATCCATTGGGTTGGGTGCATGATAATGCTTGGCTACATGTGTCAAAACAATGTAAACTTTGATTTGCAATCACATCCAAGTTTGTAGATGAGGTAGAGTTAGATGCAATTCCGCTTGACATCTGTGGGATGGTTCTAGGTAGTCCTTATTTGTATGACATAAAATCCATTTTCTATAGGGAACATAACAAGTATCATTTGTTTAAGGATGGAATTGAATATATTGTAAAATCTCATCACATGGAGAATGAAAGATTTGTTGTAAACACAAGGCATATGAAAATGATTGTAAATGCAAGCGATGCTTTAACCCTTATGTTTGTAACAACTAGTGATACTAAGCATGAGGATTCAGATCATGATAAGGTGTCACAGACATCACACTATGAGGGTCAGTTGCTAGAAGAGCTGGCAGGCCTTCAGCCAGAGGTGGTAAAAGAGGGTTTGAATGTTTCATTTTCTAACATTGTTCCTATTCAAGAGATCCAGAATGTTGATACTATTTCCTTCACATCAGTGTATTCAATACTGTTTCTTGTTATTCTGCTAGTTATTTCTATGTGGATGATGAATGTGACAGTGAATATTGATGAACATGCGGTTGATGATATCAACAAAGCTATCTCATATTTCTTTGTGTTTGTGATGGGTCAGATGTTCAAAATTTTAGCAGGAAGGATAGATGATACTGGGCAAGTGGGGTGACATTTCCCTAGCTCAAATTGTACATAAAATAGATTTTTGGAGGTCCAAAAGCTTCTCAATGGGGAGGAATGATCCAGGTGGATCCAAAATACCTAAAAATTTCATAGTCTCATAATTCATCTAATTTTACATCATTGGAAAGAGCTCGCTGACATGATCCTAACGCAATTTGAACGGGCTCAAAAGGAGTTCGAATGCAGAAGTTATGTGCAGTCAAAGGTTTTGTCAAATAGGCGAATCAGGTGGTCAAAAGGGGTGAAAATTTGATCTCCTCAAATCCAAGTAAAAACCTCGTCATGTTAAAGGGATCGTCAATATGATTTTGATGCCTTTTGAATCACATCAAACGAAGTCCGTATGAGCAAGATAGAGCCGGTCAAAGTTTTGGTCAAACTTAATCAAAATGATGATGTCAGCATGTGACGTGGCAGGTGGTGATGTGGCAGGAGTAGTGAGTTGGCACTGACATGGTGGAAAAAAATAAAAATGGATTAAATCATATTGTTAAAGAAAAAATATATGGCTTAAAAATTAAAAGAAAAGGGGAGGATTTGGTGGGATTTTATCCCTTAAAATCCTCTTGCCTTGCCCATAAAACAAGGAGAGAAAAAAATCCATAAAATCATATTTCAACAATTAACCCCTTTAAGCCCAAATTATAAGGGGCTTAAATAAGAACTAAAATAATTCATAAATATTATTAAAGGAATAAATCCCGAAAGGATTAAAGGCTTGAATTATAAGCCATTCTTTTAAAAGGGATTTTATTATCCAAAATTATAAGAGCTCATAATTAAAGGGGTTCGTTTTTTTATTGTATGGCTTAGAATTATAAAAGCCAAAGGGGTATTTATTTTTGAAGATTTGTAAATGGGATATTAGTGATTTTTATTGTAAAAGGGGGAATTATGAGGATTATGGAGATTTGTAAAAATCATATGATGTAAAAATGGGAGATATGCAATATTTTCAAAATAATATGGTTAAAGCCATATTAGCAAATAAATTTGTATAAAAAGGGGTCTTATTTTCTTGTAAAGGTAGTCGAATTTTCTTAGAGAAAATTGTAATAGGGAGAATTAGTGAAGTTCATTTTGGAGAAATAATTCTTTGGAGGAGAATATTGTAAGCATGAAGGACTTTTGAGTGTCTTCAAGTGTTTAGAGGAGATTGTGAGAAATTTTATGCAGGTTTTGGAGCTTGGATATTGTAACAAGGCAATTTGATTGCTTGGCAACATTAATAAAGTGGTCCTACTTGAGAAGCGGACCCAAAGACGTAGTCCTGATTGGACAAACTCCATTTATCAACCTACGTGTTCTAATCTTCTATCTTCTATCTATCATTCTCTCCATTTTTTTTCATTTTTCAATTCAAAATTTGATTTCTAATTACAACATTATAGTAGTTAGATAATCTTTTCAAGTTCTATAAATTTTAATGAACTAGTTTTACATTTTCAATGGTTAAGACGCATAATCACGCAATACTGCCTGGATTGGGAAAAACTATAATTCAAATCAATTTACAAGTTAATTTTGTAAACTCTAATTATAGATCAACGGACCAGTACCACGCCTGAGAATAGCAAGAAAATGTTAAATTTGCAAAAAGTAGGGGTTTTATTTAAAATTTCTTCACAATACAGTGGATCTCTACTTTCCTCGCCTTCACAAGGCTCTTTTAAAGATGTTATGATAGTTTCTTAACCTCCCCTTCAGTTACAATTGACCAACAACCTTCCCCTTACAAAATGACTCTTCACATTCCACTTTTTTTGCATTTTGCAATTTTGCACAATGACAATATTTGCAAGATTTTGCAACATTTGATAACTTGACCCCACAATCACCTAGAAACCTATTTTAATGAATCAAATGCATTACAAATGGTCCAAGCATGACCTCATTACAATCACAACCTGGCTAAGACTCAAATTTTCAAAAGTGGCCTCATGGAGGCACAAAATTCACATGATGCCCTGCACCACTTCACCATTAGACACATTAGGTAAGAAGTTTGTGAGCTTGGGCTCACAATCTTGAACACCCGAAATACTAAGAGGGGGTGAATCAATATTCTCCAAAACCACTTAAACATTTAAACATTCATTCCACATAGCATATTCAATTTGTAGTAGGAAAGGAAAGCATGAAAACAACCATCAACATAACATAACACATGAACACCAAATTTTTAAATGGAAAATTTAAAAAGGGAAAAACCATGATGAGGATTAGCTCATAATATATTATGACCAGTTATAAGATATTGTTATAGTAATAAAGTCATCACCTAATTAATTAATTAATCATTAATTAATTGGGTCACTTTATGCTTTATTACACTTAAGCTAAACTTAGGAGTGTTTTTATTTCATTATTTGCTTTTATTAATTAGTTGCATTTTGCATGATTAAAGCTTTATATATTAGAACATGGTTTCTCATTCATTCCTATGAGGACACTTGTCATGTTCTAATCTAACCCTAATCGAGGGTTAACTTTCATCCTTTTCATAAGGATTGATTCATTGTAATTGTTTTTTAATTCTCTATGGTAGCATATTCACGACAGTTGTTCACATAATGCAAAATTGGTGTTTTCATCAAATATGAGTTGTAGGGAAATCATATCTTTCTTATTTATTCATAGTGTGGTAGGTTTATCGTTGTAGGTGATTCTTGGAGCTGTGGGAGTACATCCATCAACTCTAACAAATATTACATAAGTGTTCGTTACAAGTAGACTCACTGTCCAAGTGGACTCACTACCCACTGAAATAATAAAAGATACAAGAGAGAGGTGGCTTATTGCTAGGATTTGAACTGTTACAAATGTGTCTACAACATGTTGGGATATAGTTTCATTAAAGCTCAATATACCGACATCACACACTTCATACTGATTTGCACTAGCACTTGGCTCTAATTTGCATTCTCCTTTTACTTGCACAATTTGCATCAATTGCACATTATATCACACCACTATCTACTAAACATAGAAAAATATCTTACATATATATCTACTTCATCCAAAAACACCTACATCAATTAGGTCAGCCTAATTAGATGTATTATACAAAATGTAACTTTTTGGCTCAACATACACATATACACCTTCATTCCATGAATCAAAACCTATAACAAGTCCAAATAGGTCGGCATTGACCTATAATAACTCCCTTATAATGGATCAATACATATTCAAACTCTGCAATACTCAAAACTTATTAGGTTGACACCGGTAATGACCTAGCAACAAAATTCATCAACTGTTCAACCTCAAACCAACACACATACCTCAAAACTTCATGTCACTTGGAATATATGTGCTACTGACACCTATCAACATCTCTACAAATTCTCAATGCTAGATACCAATCCACAGAAAGGTGTGGATTCACCAAAACATGCACATTGAACTAGAAACACTATCACTACCAAAATCTAACTTCTATCACTCATAATTTTATCGACATAAACCAAAACAATGTCAAACTATGAATATAAACTCCTCTAATATCTAAGAAAAATACATGAAAATTGAAGAGAAATATTCTACACAGTAGACCAGTGTGGACCAAAATATCAGATGTCTTGTACACAAGAAACTTTGTTTTGATACAGCCAATTTTCTCTTCATCTACCTTCACTGAATCAAAATTTCTTGCAAATTTCCATTAGATGACCACCTTCAAAAATGTTCAAGCTATATAGAATGATCTACACAAAGATCTTCATACCAGATCACAATGTTGACATCAATGACAACATTGTACAACATACTATGCAACTTGTGCTCATGCTTTAAGCTCATACTTCATGTTCATGTTGCCAATAAGCATATCAATGGCAAACTCCTTATTCTTCCAACACAAAAAATTAATTTATTTCTCCAAAATTTCCAACAATTCACTGAAACATTCACCTTCTTACTCACCAAAATTCTTCTCACAATTTTCCAATCACCACTATAACTGCACACATATCCATACCAATATTATGGAAATTAGGTATTCCCATCATCTTCTCATCTACATTTATTATTGTTTCTTTGAACTCTCCTTCTTGCATTCTAACATAATTATTTTTTATTTTCTACTCCACAACCATTAGTACCTACATGCCTTCTTCTACTCTCTTCAATTATTTTTTTGTGCAAAACATCATACACTTCACAATTACAAAAATTATATAAATAAAAATTTATCTCATCTTTTATGGCTATTGTAGTTCTTCCTCCTCTCTTAGCTGAAAATTTCAATTTCATCTCTTTCATGACCTCAAAAAGACCTGTTTCAATTATGCACTCCCTCTTTTATTTTTCTTATCCTCTTCCTTCACTATCCCAATGGTTGCAAGCTTTGGTATGATTGTAAAACACATTTTCTCTTCTTCTAAGTCCCTTAAATATTTCTTCTTGGAAACAAAACAAAAATTAGAGCTGCTCGCCACTTCCTCTTCTCTATCCTTCAATGGATTTAAAATATATTCTTTATCATCCTTCTTTATTGCATATGTATTCAATCTACAATCATAAACAACTTCTCTTCCAAATTGGAATAGTCTTCCCAAAATAACATGACATGCATCCATTGGTATCACATCACATAATATTTCATCTTTATAATTACCAATTTCAAAACTTACCAAAAATTTATCAGTGTTACCATTGTCCACAATGACTTTACAACACTTTCCATCTACCTTACACCTTTTTATAAATAAATTTATTCTTTGGATTGGTTTCAGTTTCTCTTTTTCTAGATTCAATAGAATTCTTTGAAACATCAATGATATCCTTCTTTGGGATCCTCCCCATGCCTTGGTGAAGTTAAAATTTCATTTTCAGCTTGTGCTACATTCAATCTTTCCTCTCTTCCCTTTCTTCCATCATGCTAGATTTTTGTACATTCAAATGCTTGGTGTCTCATCTCTACACATTGGAAACATGTAACATTGAAAATTCTTCCTCTACCTCTTCCAAATGATCCTCTTCCACGAGAGTAATCTCCTCATCCTCTTGAGAAGTACCCTCTTCCTTTGTCTTCTTGGGTTCTTGCATGAGATGTGCTTGCTTCATCTCACTTATTGTGATAACTTTAACCACTACTAGGATATTCTTTTTCACATGAAAACCTACCTTTAATTTGAGAGTTGTTTTGTTTCCTTCTTAGTATTTTCTCTTTTTCCTTTAGTGCATATTGATATGCCTCTTCAACACTAGTTACTCTTATCATGCACATCTTATCTTGAATATAATTATGTATTCTATTCACATACCTCAATACTTTTTCCACATCATCTGCTACAACTTTTTTTCCTTCATCCTCAGCTATGATCTTATTTTTTCCTTCTTTTACCTTCTCATCCTCCAAAGGACACTCAACTATTTTTGTATCCTTCTTTTTTTCCTCTACCTCTATTGCAACCATGTTTACTATGCCTTTAAAAATACATACTTCTACTGTAACTTCCTTACCTTCTTCCTTTTTATTTTCATCTTCCTTTTCATCCTTCTTTCCTACACATAAAATAAAATTAGGAAAATTTTGTGACTCACTATTTCCCATCTTTTTTTTTTTTTCTTTCCTTCTATTCTCCTCCAAGGCATCCAATCTCCCAAGTATCTCTGCACATTTATTCTGAATTCTAACCTAACTTTCTTCCTCCAACATTCTCTCTCTCCTCTCAATAAAATATTTTTTTAAAGCCTTACCCAAGGCCAAGCTCATACTCTTCAACATTTTGGAAAGCACTTTCGATGCACTCTCAATCTACAACCACCTCAATGTCTTCATCTCTCAATTGTTCAAGACTCTTCACACACATAAAAAAAAAAAAAATAGGTTGGACTCAAACAACACCCACTTCTTCACTCCTCACCTACAGGTCTTGGTGTAGTCTACCTCACATTTGATGCTTTATCCACACACTTAAAACCATTGGATTTGATACCATTTGGTGTAGATCAAATCTATGTGAGTTTCATTAAACTGACACAATTCACAACGAAGCAATAACATGAATTGATAAAATATGTGCAAGTTTTATTAAGCTAGAATAATTTGCAACCAAGCAATAACGTGAATTGACAATTTCATTTGTCAATCAAATTTTAATTTAAATTGCACTATATTTCGATGACCACTCAATAAAATAAAATTCGTTCTCACATCCAGATTTACACATACAATGGAAGATTGAATTCAACTCAAATTTATTTATTCAAATTCATATTGCATGAATCAAACATTGACAATATTTATTCCCAAAAGTCTTATACAATTCTCTCCATTTTATTTAACCCATTCTCTATCACTTTATCTATAGTTGCACCCTACTATTATATTTTAAATCTACACTATTTAATTGTCATCACCCCTTCTGTCATACCTGCAAATTTTAATTGGTTTTTTTCTTCTTTTCTCCACCTTGTTTTTTTTTTCTCTTCTCTCTTATCTACTCAACTATCTCTATCTGGTTTTATTTCATTTACAATTTAAATTCTTATTATTCAATTCCTTTGTAGCCAACCCTCTTCATTCTGGAAAGATTTTCTTAATTTTTATCTCTGCTCAACCACACAACCCCCCTTTGCACTATTTTATATCAATTTTATGTTTTGCTTCTCCAGTCCTCTACCTGGCATGATCCCCCTTAGCAACTCTTGTTCACTAGAATTAAACCAAAAGTTTTTTATTTTTTATTATCTTCTCAAGTCACAATTTCTCACATTCTCCAATTTATTACTACAAATTAAAATATTTAAATTGTTGTTATATATTAAAGAGAAACTATTTCAAAATATTCCAAATATATCAAAAAAATAATTAAGGTAAGTATTTAATATCCAACAAGAAATACATTTAAATTCTAATTTAAATCTTCCTTGGTTTTATTTTAAAACTCAAATATTTTTCATGTTTTGATTGCCTCTCCTTCCATATATTCCATATGATCATTGTAGGAACTTCAAACAACAAATTAGCCTAAAGAGACCCTTTTAAAAGCTTCAATCAACTCTAAAAGAGAACATTGATTCTTGATGAGAGGAGGCAATGCCCACTTAGTTTATCGTAGAACCAAGAGCAACATTCTTGTGCTACTTCACATTGTATTCAAATATGGTTGACCATTACCTTATTATCTTCATATAGGAGACAACGTTGTAGACCCAAGAACCCCAATTTTTAAAACCTATTTCCTATTAGAATGTGACTATGGAGGGTGGAGGTCAAGCAAACTCTCTAACTTTTGGTAGTGCATTGGGCTCCCAACAAGGGTCTTTTGGACAATCTTATTTTTCCTCTTGTTATATAGTCGGTAACCCATCTTGGTCGATTATCTTCTAGATTTAGCACTACACCATATGATTTCATCTTATTTATTTGACAGAAATTTTTTTTTTTGAAATCTCCCTCATAAGAGCTTCTTTACTTTGGGGGTGTAGAATGTAAAAATATTTCCAAGTGAATTCAAGGCCACTATCTTCGTTGTTGATTATTAAGTAATCTTGTCCCTTTTCTCCATATGCATTATCATAATGTGGATGCCATCTTTGATCCCAAGGATATCAAACAAGGGGCTATGTTGATTCCATAAATCAAACCAAAATGAGGCATAATTTCCATTGTTGATCTCCCATGTCAAATGTTTTATGATAATCGGGCTACTTCTCATCGTGAAATTCCATAGTTGTAATCCATTTGGGCGGTTGGTAATTGTTAGAATGTGTTTATTATCTTCATCATACAATTAGTTATCTCTTAAGATCTTACTCAAATGAGAGAATGTATTTTCAAACATCCTCCAAGTGATCTTATCCCCAAGAGCCTTGTTCTACTTTTGAATATCCCGAACATTAGCACCTCAACTATTCTTCCCTTGCTTAACCTTGTACCAAGCAATCAATGGGATGAGCTGGACTTCATTGGATCCTTCCAAAATGGATTTGTGATTTATTTTCTAAACTCTCTTTCATATTTTGTGGTTAATTCCATACATGAGAGAATATATAGTAATGGAAACAATTATGTCTTTAAACATAGTAATTCTTCTAGCTAGAGACAACCAATGACCTTTCCACATTTCTACTTTCTTTTTGCATGACAATGGTGTTCACTCAAATACTTGTTCAAACCACTCTATGGGACAAGGGTATTGCAAGATATAGACTAGGGAGAGAGTCAATTCCAAATCCTAGGGAGGCAACTCATTTTGCATTAAGATGGTATTTTGGTAATGAAGAAGTATATCCTTGAATTCTCTCTATTTATTAATTTTCCTAAACATCGCACATGTATTCATCCATAGTTGATTTGATGACTTTAGTTTCTTCCATTTTAGGTGATTCATGGAGGAGAGTGTCATCAATAAATAGTTAGTGGGTGGTGGCAAGGGTGTTACATAAAATAAGAATTCCTTTCCATCATCTAGAGCTAGCTCTTTGGGAAATTCTTCTAATTGGTGCCTCTTCCATAATCACAAAAAAAAATGGGGAGATAGGATCCCCTTGCCTAATACCATGAGTCACTTCAAAAAATATACATTGGGAGCCATAAAAAATAATGGAGTATCTAGTAGTGGACATGTAGGTAAAGATTCACTCTAACCATCTGTGATTGAAGCCAAATGTTTCTAGGATTTTTATTAAAAAACTCCAACTGACCCTATCATACACTTTGCTAATATCCAACATTTGGATAATAACTTTTAATTGTATTTTTAATGGAATGGATTGTTTCATGTCCTATAATGATTCCATCAGTTATTTTTCATCAAGGAATGAAGTCACTTTGTTCTTGTGAGATTATATTTGGAAGCACAATTTTCAAAAAAAAAATCATTATAATGGAGATATAATCTTATAGATTGTGTTGTAGAGTGAGATTGGTCTATAATCCATTAATGAGGAGTAGTACAAACTTTTTGGGGATGAGGAAAATATTCATATTATTAAAGTATGATAATTTTACCATATTTTTTTGATTCTTCAACAATAAATTCCAAATATTATTGCCAATGAATTCCTGGAAAAATTGGTAGAAAGAGGTTGGGAATTTGTTGAGGTCTGAGGCTTTTTTGGGGTGCAACTAAAAAATCATCACAAGATTATTGAGGAGATATTGTTGTATAATGGCTCCACCATATCATTTGCACCTTGAAAGTTTTGAAAGCATTTGATCACTTCTAGTTGTATATTTTCATTCTTAGTCAACATTCTACCATCATTTGTGATGTTGTGGGAATTCATTCTTTCCCCCTTCTCACTTTTGTGGCATTATGTAAAAACTTTATATTAATATATTTTTCTATAAGCCATGTTTCTCTAGACTTGGATCACCAATAACATTCCTCTTGTGCTAAAATTTTGTTATGTTTAGCTAACAATTCTTTCTCTCTAAGATAGTCATTCTGAAACATTCCATTTTCTATAACCTTTTCATTGAGGGTCACCAATTCAGACTCTATCCTTTCCTACTCTTTAAAGATATTTTTGAATGATACCTTATTCCATATTTTTCAGTTGCTATTTGAGGTATTGTAGTTTTTTTAAATATATCTTTTTTTTAACCACATAGATTCTATGGTTTTGACCACCATTTCTCCAAAGGGTATTTTATTTATACATTTTTGTACCACATATTTTCAAAATGGAGCTAACATTTTGGAGGAGGTGGTCCTTTATGAAGTGTAGATCAATCAAAAAGTGTTCAAAATTAAAAAATGGGTCTAATATGGGATTCTCGAAATATGGAGAAATTGATCCAATGTGATAAAAGAAAGAATCAGTCCAATCTTTCTATATTTTTTATGAACCTATTTATTTTTTTGTTCCATGTGAATTTGTCATTGGACAGAGTGACATCAATGAGATTATTGTGGTTGACCAAATCTATGAAATATTTTTGCGATTGGGAAATTTTACCTAGTCCCCCCTATTTTTATAACATATCAAGAATGCTATTGAAATCAACCCCTATTACATAGTTTTCATTTGCAATCTTTGCGAATTCCAAATTTAATTCACTCCATACAATTATTTTATCCTCTAATTTAGTAGGCCCATAGACATTGAAACTGTAGAAATTTAAATCCATGTTTAAATTGTGTACCTTGGTAGATTGTTAGTTAAACATATAGATTTGAGGCTCCAAGGAAACTATTTTGAATTTCCACAAGATACCTAATCCACTAGAAATGTCAGTAGCCTCCTTGAAGAATCCCATCAAAACTTTGTAATGATTAATGAAAGAGTTTACATTCACCTTATTTAGTTTGGTCTATTGTAGCATAACTGTATCAATTAATTGATTGTTCAAATGGTACTTGATCATACGCATTTTGTTAGGGGTGTTTAAGCCCCTAACAATCCAAATTAGGATCTTCATGGCTTCTTAAGGGAGGGGACTCCTCCCTTATATCTTAGAAACTATTTTTCTATTGTTGCTTGATCATTGCTCATAGTAGACACCTAAAATCTGACCTTACCCAGCCACACCTAATTTTAGAGAGTGGGCATGTGCAGGATCATGGTATGCCAAAAAGTGGCAATGGAGGAAAAAATACGTGTTTCTACGACTCAAAAACGCGAAAATGGTGAGTTGACTTTTTGGAGCTGGGGTGACTCAAAGGCAGGAGGAGACTTTGGTTTGAGATCAGGACACTAGATTTGGATCAGGAACAGGGCACGGTCAGACTATCCAGGGTGGGACAGGATAACTCAATTTTCAATCTTGAAAACAAATCTATTCAAACCAACAAAAGGGCTAATCTCATTCATTTGACATAAGCAAAGGTGGATATCTCAGATCCAAATGAATCTCAGATTCAAATCAATTATCAAATTCAAATGGGATATCAGATTTTGGTCATTATATGTAAAAGCATTGAAAACTCATTCATTTTTCGCACTGACTCACCATCGGTAGCATAAGGTGGAAGCGAGAAATCGGGTACTTGGGTGGAATCCACCTGTCTTATCAATTAAAATTTTTTAATTTTTTGAAATCAAATTTTCAAATGAATTAGATTTGTTTATTTTTAATTCGGTTTTCAAAATATTATTTTTTGGTAGAAAAAACTAGGGTTTTTTGGTAGATTTGCAAAAAAACATAAAAAATTGAAGAAAAATAGTAAGAAACTACTTTTTTTTAAAATGTAATGGCATTTCCATAGCATACAAACATTGAGAGCAAATAAAATATAGAGTTCAATCCATGAATTATAGAAAATAGATTTTTGTTGGTTATATTCATATCGGTGATTACATTGCACAAAA
>VDFB02000001.1:11107404-11230920 GCA_007258455.2 Sequoia sempervirens
GAGAGGAAGAAGTGGGGGGAGATAGAGAGAGAATTCAATAGGAGGGGGGAGGGAGAGGGGAAGAAGTGGAGAGAGAGAGAGAGGCAAAGGGAGAGGGTGAGAGAGAGGGAGAGGGAGAGGGGGAGAGAGATAATATTTAAATATCTTATATATTAGTAATATATATATTAACTAAAATATAGAAATTTAATATTTAAACATATTATACCAAATAATATAATATATTATATATTATATAGTTTTGTAAGAGATTATATATATTAAATTATAAATACTATTGTATATTCTAAACTAGATATATTAACATAAACTATAAACTATACACTATTTAAAAATCATATATAAACCAAATCATATATTATAAACTAAATATATTAAAATAAACTATAAACTACAAATGAGACATATTGAATATGTTATAAAGTCTTGAAATTTTTTAAAATGCTATGTTAACAAATCGGATATCCGATTCAAATCGGATATCTTTAAATCGGATATCCGACGGAATGGATATCCATATGTCCGACACAAAATTCATTGCCTAGAATAGGCTCGGTTTGCTTTGGTTTTCGGTTAGAGATACCAAATCTTTAAAAGTCAACACAAAAAACGGTTTAACAAATTTTTACTTTGTTTTTCCGACTACCATGTGGTCGGCTAACTTTATTTTTAGCCAAAATTGATAAAATGAAAAGGGTTTGTAGAGGAGATTCTCAGCTTTTTGCTAATATAAATTATGTTTTATTTTGAATTTAGTAGATTATTATTATTTATTTTCTACTAGAATTATGACAAAAGTCCTGATTGATAGGCTGATTGCAAAACATTTATAACTTTCAAACGGTATCATATTTTTTGAATCCAAAACATGCGTCACATTCTATGCTTTGCATACTATAGGATTTCATTAAAATAAATAAATTGAATTTCATGAAATTTTGACCAAGTTAAGGTGGTCGACATAATGAGTTTTTATATTTTTAAAAGTTGTAATAAAAATTCATAATTAATTATTTACTTGGAAAAAATTACAAAAATATCGTCACATCCAGACATGAGTCCCTCTACTTATATCTAAAATCTCATAAAAAAATATTATCATTTTATTATGGTTAGGGTGGTCAGCGGACACCCACTTCTTATTTTTTCCTGAAATTTAAGTAATACTGCATTGAAATTTCAAATTTTCACCAAATAGATTTTGTTTCTAAAAAGTTAAACCTAGTAGTTTAGAAACTACATTCAATTTCCCACAGATTCTATTCTTACATATTTTTGAAATAATATAGATAACTTATTCAAATTTTTAAGTCAAGTTGCCTAACTCTGATTTTTCTGAATTTTCATTGCCACTTAAGGGGGCTATTTGGCATACCATGATCCTGCACATACCCGAGTCTTAAGTCATTAATTAAATAATTTTTTACCATTTATTTAATTATTATCCCTTCACATGATCCCATTAATTAAATAAATACTTTATGTATTTAATTAATTTCCCTGTATTCCTCAATCCTTTTCCATTTAATCATTTCCATTTATTCCATTCATATGGATCACAATTTAAACTTGTTATAATGTGACAAGTGTCCCTTTCACATGCCTAGCTCCTTGTCTAGATTCATTGAACCTAGACACCTTCCCAAAAGTTAAATTAATTTTCCATATCATCCATTCATCTCATATCTCACCTCTTAGTCCTAGCCATTCACATAAGGATATTGTCATAATGTACATCCTAAACCTAGACCTTATGCCTCATGTGACACTTATTATATGACTATAATTTTGATCCCAACCCTAATCCTCATTCAATCGTATTCATCTATTAACCAATCCATCTTGACCTTTGATTTATCTTTGATGCAAGAGCATCTAGCAACCTGAAAATGTAAGTTTTGGATTTTGATGAGAAAGTTCATGAACAGGTCCATTTTGGTGTTTTAGCATGGATTCCCACTCAATGGGATCCTTTTGAGTATGTAATAAGGTCTAGAGGAGTTTCCCTCCAAAAGACTATGTTTAAATATTTGAATTTGTTAAGGAGTCCTAAGAGGTCAAAAGTTAGTAATTTTATTTAAGGAGGTTGCAAATATTGTAAAATGGAAAAATAATATTATAATGAACCTCTTAACCCACCCAAGTGGGGTTGTAAGTGAGTTACCAACTTAGGTTAGGCTTTTCTACTCTTAAGAACATGTTAGTTAGGTTTGGATGAAAAAAGACATTAGGTTTTTAGTTTTTTGATGAAAAAGAAACTCATATTCAAATTTTAATTTTTTCTTGGTGTGGATTAACATAGAATGAATGAGAAAAATGCTCCAAGAAGCTATGGGAGCAAATTTTAATGAAAATACCCTATTTTTTCATTTTTTGACAATTTTCTACAATTACATACTGCAAACAACCTTGTATGGCCTTGTATGAAATACTGGTAGGTCTGAGAATGGATGGTTTGGTAGTACTTTATTTTCAAGGTCAAATTCTTTTTTTTTCATTAAATTTCATGAAGTTTTGAGGAAGTTACAACAAATTTACTACTAGCTGCCCTATTTCAGAACTAGGGTTTCCAACAAGCTTAAAAAATTCATAACTTTTGTTTGCACTATCAAAAATTGATGAAACTTTGTGAATTTATTCTTTAGGTTTCTTCCCAGGTTCCCACCAAATGAGAAGTCATAATTCAATCATTTGTGTGAATTATGAAAGTTTGTGTGTTCATTAGCTATAGGACTATCAAAAAACCTAGGTTCCTGAGGGTTTAGTGAAAAAATACATTGTTTTGCATTAACCATAGAAAATAATTGTTTGATAAGACTATGAGGAGTGTTTTGAAGTGTTTAGGATCCTAAGAAAGCAAACAGTGAGTGTTGATGCCTTAAATACCCAATTAGGACATTGTGAAGGGTGTGAGCCTAGAGAGGCAATTTTGCAACAATCTTGCAAGATAGGGTTTGAACATCTTCAGTAGAGTCAAATAGGATCTTAAACACATATGTAATTGCATTTTTTTATGCCTCTCCATAATTTTGGTATCAGAGCCTAAAATTTTTGGAAAGAGGAAGTTGAGAGTTTCAAACAGGTTTGATGAAGCTAGTTATATTCATCAATTCTTGGAGAAATGTGTATTGTAGATTGGCAGGTTAATGTGAATAACTTGGGTACCAAAAGATAGGGTAAGAGGACAAGGGAAGAGAAGACCTAGGTCAGGTATCAAGAATTCAAGAAGATAAGATAGAAATATGCAACAACAAGATAAGAAAGAAGGCCTCAAAAAGGAAAAGATGAAAGTCAATAAGATAAGACAAGATGCAAAGTTTGATAGAGAAATGGTAGAGTTGAGGAAATATATTACGCTTGTAGTACAATAGTGGCTTGAAGAAGGATACCAAGAATATTTTTGGTATTGGCCAATGTGCAAGAAGGTCAAGTGTCTTGTAAAGATGATTATTAAGAAAAGAAGAAGGTGATGGATGGTTGCCTTGAAAAGAGAACATGAAGCAAATAAAGAGGACAAATTAATTGGCATTGGCATGAAGGAAGATTAAGAGTGTATTCAAGCTAAGTGAAGCATAAGAGCAAGTGTAGAAGTAATAAGAGAAAAATGTTCTCAAGAAGAAACATATGCAAAGGTCCATTGGCAAGAGACACATTCAAGGAACCAACAGGTTGGTGATGATAAGAAATTTGATAAGAAGATAGGTATAGCTAAGATAAAGGAAGAAACAAAAAAAAGCACAAGGAGCTAGTGAAGAGGCACATTGGCCTCATGGTTTTTATCAAATGTATGTCGATGATAATGTTTGCATAGGTGAAAACCAAGGAGATAATGAAGAGGATGAAGAAATGGACAACAGTAATGAGGCATATGAAAGAGATAGAATTTTGGAGCCTTGCAGCTAAGAAGGAGAAGAAACAAGAAGGAAGAGTGAAAACCAAGAAACATAGAGCCAATAAATCCAAGCATAGAGAAGATCACAAAGAGGTTAGAGAACAACTAATAATACAACACAATTGGAAGAAGAAGAAGAAAAAAATACAATCATTTGAGATAGAACTCAAATTTCTCCCAACTCGAGAATATGATGCAGGAGCATCTAGCAACCTGAAAATGTAAGTTTTGGATTTTGATGAGAAATTTCATGAAGAGTTACATTTTTGTGTTTTAGCATTGATTCCCACTCAATGGGATCCTTTTGAGTATGTAATAAGGTCTAGAGGAGTTTCCCTCCAAAAGACTATGTTTAAATATTTGAATTTGTTAAGGAGTCTTAGGAAGTCAAAAGTTAGTAATGTTATTGAAGGAGGTTGAAAATATTGTAAAAGGAAAAAATAATATTATAATTAACCTCTTAATCCACCCAAGTGGGGTTGTAAGTGAGTTACCAACTTAGGTTAGGTTTTTCTACTCCTAAGAACATGTTTGTTGGGTTTGGATGAAAAAAGACGAAAATTTTTTAGTTTAAGACAGTCATATTAAAATTTTAACTATTCTTGGTGTGGATTGACATGGAATAAATGAGAAGAAATCTCCAAGATGTTGTGGGAGCAAAGTTTGATGAAAATACCCTAATTTTTTTATTATTTTTTGCAATTACAGACTGTAAATAGCCTTGTACGGCCTTGTACGGAACATTGGCAAGTCTAAGAATGGATATTTTGGTAGTGGTTTGTTTTTAGGTTCAAATGATTTTTGTTTCTTTAAATTTCATGAATTTTTGAGCAAGTTACAACAAATTTACTACTAGCTGCCCTTTTTCAGAACTAGGGTTTCCAACAAGCTTAAAATATTCATAACTTTTTTTTGCAATGTCAAAAATTAATGAAACTTGGTGAAGTTCTTCTTTAGGTTTCTGACCACGTTCCCACCAAAGGAGAAGTCCTAATTCAATAATTTGTGTGACTTATTAAGGTCTATGTGTGTTCATTAGCCTTAGGATTGTCAAAAAACTTAGGTTCTTAAGGGTTTAGTGAAAAAATCCATTGTTTTGCATTAGCCACAACAAAACATTTTTTGATAAGACTCTAAGGAGTGTTTTGAAGTATTTAGGAGCCTAAGAAACAAAATAGTGAGTGTTGATTCCATAAATACCCAATTAAACATTGTTAAGGGTGAGCCTAGAGAGGAAAATTTGCAGCAAACTTGCAAGATAGGGTTTGAACACCTTCAATAGAGTCAAATAGGATTTGAAACACATTTTTAATTGCATTTATTTATTCCTCTACATCAATCTCATTAAAATTATATTATTGAGAGGCCTTCCTTTCCATTTTCTCAATATTCCATATTCATAGCCTTGTAATATTGAATTTTCCATCTACTTCTCTCATTTTCTATCTACTTCTTCCATAGCCTAGCTAATCTTCATCATATTCTCATCCCATCCATTTGATCTATCATCATATCAGTCCTATTAGTATGGTGTTGGTTTTATGAGCAACCACTTTCCTCCACATCAAAAGAGAAAATTAAGTGGAGCTAGGGTGAACTCTACTTCAACACTATCTAAGGTGAAAGAAGGGTTTTAAGTGAAGGTATTGTGTTTGTATTGCATTATCTTCTATATTATTTACCTTTAACCATTTTCTTATCCTCATTTTAACATGCCTAGTAGGACCCACATCCTTTTTTAACCTCTTTTTGTGAGTTTTGGGTGGGTTTTGAGTTGTAGGTTTGAGTTCCACACTCGACTTTGTGATTTGGTGCTTCCATTCAACAAACTAGTAGTTCCACCATGACTTTCAATGCCTCTATTATGAGAAACCATACCTAGCACTCGACTCTATGATTTGGCACTTCTATTGAATAAACGTGTGCTTCCATCATGACTTTTAGTGGTTTCATTTAATAGAACTATACTTCCATGGTGACTTTTGTAACTTTTTCTATATCTTGTCGTACATCCATTGTGAAAAACCATTCCTATGCTTTAAAGAAAGGTTTTTCTAAAAGCCTTTGCAAAAAACTGCCTTTGTTTCATAAAGTTGCACTTCCACTTCATAAATAAGTGCCTACATTTTATAAAAAGGATCTTGTATTGCGCAAATTTGTGTCTATGTTTCTCAAAATGACACATGTGTTCAAATTTTTTTCCTATGCAAACCCTAAAGGATTAGTTTTGTGAAAATAGGCATAACGTTTGCCTCACAAATCGAATTTTAAAAATTTGAAAGGTATTAGAAATATGGTTTAGTGATGCAAGAGTATCTAGCAACCTGAAAATGTAAGCTTTGGATTTTGATGAGAAATTTCATGAAGAGGTTCATTTTGGTGTTTTAGCATGGATGTCCACTCAATGGGATCCTTTTGAGTATGTAATAAGGTTTAGAGGAGTTTCCCTCTAAAAGACTATGCTTAAATATTTGAATTTGTTAAGGAGTCCTAGGAGGTCAAAATTTAGTAATATTATTTAAGGAGGTTGCAAATATTGTAAAAGGGAAAAATAAAATTATAGCAAACCTATTAACCCATCCAAGTGGGGTTGTGAGTTACCAACTTAGGTTAGGTTTACCTACTCCTAAGAACATGTTAGTTAGGTTTGGATGAAAAAAGATTAGGCTTTTAGTTTTTTGATGCAAAATACACTCATATTCAAATTTTATGTGTTCTTGGTGTGGGTTGACATGGAATGAATGAGAAGAATTCTCCAAGAAGTTGTGGGAGCAAAGTTTGATGAAAATGCCCTATTTTTTCATGTTTTTTTGATAATTTTGTGTAATTACATACTGTAAACAACCTTGCATGACCTTGTATGGGAAATTGGAAGGTTTAAGAATGTATGGTTTGGTAGTGCTTTGATTTCAGGTTCAAATTATTATTTTTCATTAAATTTCATGAAGTTTTGAGCAAGTTACAACAAATTTACTACTAATTGCCTTGTTTCAGAACTAGGGTTTCTAGCAAGCTTAAAAAAATCATAACTTTTGTTTGCATTGTCAAAAATTGATGAAACTTGGTGAAGTTATTCTTTAGGTTGCTTCCCAAGTTCCCACCAAAGGATAAGTCCTAATTCAATCATTTTTTTGATTTATGAAGGTTTGTGTGTGTTCATTAGCCTTAGGACTATCAAAAAACCTAGGTTCTTGAGGGTTTAGTGAAAAATTACATTGTTTTGCATTAACCACAACAAAGCATGGTTTGATAAGACTCTGAGGAGTGTTTTGAAATTTTTAAGAGCCTAAAAAATCAAAGAGTGAGTGTTGATGCCATAAATACCCAATTAGGACATTGTTAAGGGTGTGAGCCTAGATTGGCAAGTTTGCAACAATCTTGCAAGATAGAGTTTGAACACCTTCAGTAGAGTCAAATAGGATCTTAAACATTTTTAATTGAATTTGTTTATCACTTTGCATCATTTAGATATATTTTCTATGGTGTAAGTTCATTTTTTCATATTCTTCTCCAAAAATTTAGTGCACGCATTTAAAGTCAACCTTTCTTTTCAATCTTCAAAGGCTCATAACTTCTTCATACAAAATCATTTTTGAGAATTTAAAAAAAAAAAATATTAGAAAATCACAAGGAATCCATTGGCATAGTTAACTTTTATTGTAGATTATCATTTTTGGTGTGTTTTCTTCATACTTGAAATTGGGCTTAAAATTTACCTTTCAAATTTGGATTTGGGCTCTAAAATAAATTTCTTTTAATCCCCAAGATTCACTTAGATATGCTCTCCTCTCACACCCTAGTGTGATCTTGAAGATAAAAAATAAGTAATTTTTTTTCTTTTTTAGGAGGCCTTCCTAGGGATTTCATCACCCTAGGTGATGACCTCAACTCTCATGTTTTGTTGGAGTATAAAGAGCGGGAAGTGAATCAAAAGACACCTAGCTCTTAGAAGTGAAATATTTTCAATATGGGCTAAGCCTCCAAGACTTTATACCTTAGATAAGTGAAGGTGGATATTGGGTTACCCTCTCCTCTCAATTGTTTTGGAATTATTTTCTTTCATCTACAGATTAGGCCTCACATACCCTTGTGACTTGTATAGAGGTGTATTGTAGGAAATTGTATACCTTTACAATTTCACACAATGTTTGGCTCCCTTAATTTATTGGACTTAATTAAGCCTCTAATTGACCCCATAATATCCTAAAATTATGCATTCCATAGCCCATTTGCACCACTTTTTAAATAAATTGTAAGCATTAAACAAATGCATTCATCTAATACTTTTCCCCTGACACCTTAAATTCTAGAAAATAGGACTTGGATTCATGTGCCATAATGGAACTCATTTTCCTAATAGGGAAACTATCTCACCACTCTATTTCCCTCCAAATTTGGATATGTCGATGATGGCATTATAAAATTTGAATTTCCACTTGCAAAGGTTAGCTAATGGGATTTATTTTTTGGGAAATTAAATAAACATCTATAAAAACATAGTATTTTTATTATTTCAAATCTAACACTTTCATGCAGGAGCATCCAGCGATGTAGGGCAATCTTGCATCACCCAAAAAAATGTTTTCTTTATTTTCTTTAGTTGTTTTGAGTCCCATGATGGAACTTAAGGGGTATAAGGCAATCGTAAGTCAAAAATAACGAAAAATGGTCACTTACTATTTTTAGTAAGTTGACCTAAACGGGCTTGTATGGACCTAAAAATTTACCCAAAGGAGCGAAGCTAAAAAAAAAATTCGGTCGTGAAAGAATCGCCTCAATACCCTGAATGGTTTGGGAGAAATTAAAGTTTTTGTCCTGAGAAATTTCTCTAATATAGCTTCAAATTCAAATATAAAACTTTAGAGGCCCTAAAATAGCTTGAAAAGTGGATGAACCGACCTATAATGGGTTCATGCATTGTAGATCTCTTCAATAGATTTCCAACAATATACAATAATATCAAATCTGACACCTGGATCAAAAGTTATGGCCCCATGAAGTTGCCCCTCTAAAAAGTGAATTTCATTAAAATTTCTTCCTTGGCCAGAAATCAAATGGCAATACTTTTGGCACCAAAACAAAAGGGAAAGTTGCACTTTCTAGAACATTCTAGGGCGGTTATTCGGTAAAATAAAAAAGGATATGAGGGGGTTGTAGGAGGTGGCTCCATTAGTGCAAATTGTGGCTCTGAATAGTATTTTTTATTTCAGAATTGATTTTGTTGTAATGAATCAAGCCCATGAGGTTGTAGCATGTAAGTTTTAAATCTGTAATTTCATTTTCTGAAAATAATTGAAAGTAAGTTATTTTTCTATCTCGCATCTTCTGTGTTGGTACATATTGTTTTTTTTTGTGGGGTTGGGCGGTGTATCCCCTAATCACACTTCGTGATCAAGATATCCTATGTGTTAGGGTTCAGGCAGATTGGAGCAATAAACATTAACAATTATATACAAATTAAATAACCTAGAAATAACAATGAAGAATAACACAAAAGAGATCAACACAAAATTTAGCATGGTTCACCCAATATGGGCTACATCCACAGAAACTTAGGCATCCAATTATTTTATTATCCAGTGCAAAATAGATTACAATCTCGTGAACACACACTACCACAACATACATCCCAACCGCTTATAACAAGATTTTTGGAACCTTCTAGAATTAGGGTTTTACAAGGTCATTTTTCATTTGGTGTGTTAATGGGAAAACCTTGACGTGTTAATGGGAAAAAAACTTGACGTTTCAGTGGGAAAACCTTGACGTTTTAACGAAAAAAAAAATCGGGGTGACGCCCCAAACCCCATTTCTTGTTACGAGTGTATAATATTTGCATGATCAGTCACCACATACCAACAATCTCCCACTTGGAGACTGATCAGGCTCCACACTAAACACTATGAGAAAATTATTATCAAGAGAATTTAAGAGCAGCATTATTAGTCATCTACAACAGCAATCAATATCCTAACATCATGTCAAATTTATTTGTGTTCGTGTTATGTTTTAGAAGCTAACATTGTGATGTAGGTTTTCAAGCATTCAAGCAAGTATTCAAGCAAGCATTCAAGCAATTAATCAAGTCAATCAAGAAAGATCCAAACCGTTGGAGTGATGCTTTTTTCTTCAGTCCTCTAAGGGAGTCCATTGAAGGGTGGTGAGTTGTAGCAAGCATTGCTCATTCATCATTTCCTTCCCCTTTTCATTTGTAATGTCGCAGAATTGCACCTAGGCGCAATTCCGCACTTTTCCTAGCATTTATGACACCCAAACACATTAATGGAAAAAATCCCATGGGTCAAAATTTCATAATTCTAGCTCCTTGTGGACCAATGGTGAAGTGATAGCAGCCTGATGACACGTTTCCTAAAAACTTATGCTTTGGACACCTACACAGCGCGTAGACGTCTGCATGACACACTATCGTCCTGGTGGCTTTCTGAGTTTGAAATGAAGAATCTCGAATCTTGAATCTTGGCACGTGTCCTAATAATCATATTTTTGGGTGTAATGGCTCTTTTCCACCCTTGCATGCAACAAAACCACTCATTTGCTTTCATTTTTGGGGTCCATTCACTTGATCAAGCTTTCTCTTCAACTTGACTCTTGAATCTCTTTCACTCTTGATAGTAATACTTTCACAAGCGAAGCTCTACCAGACTGAGGTCCCTCCAACAGCCAAAGCTCTCTAGCAAGTGTTCAAAAATGTGTCCATGTGTTCGAGAGGGGGCCAAGGCCTATTGGTAATGCTCTCTCTCTTTTCTATTTGCGAATAGATTAGATCTCTTTGTTCATTTACTACTTGCTAGTGTGGGTTCTACTCCTGAAATGGGTTTTGCTTTCACCACCACTTTTGTCCATTTTAGTTATACCCTCTTTCTATCTGGATTTTTGTGGAGGTGGGAACACCAAAGTGAGGGTCTGACTACGACAAGCCCCTATACAGCCCCAACATTTTCCCCTTGTTCATTTTGTGTGTAGGTTGCAAAGCAGATCTTGGAGTGAAGACTCAAATGTCTGGTTAAGGGTAAGTTTTCTCCAAGTTCCCCTTATACTTTTCTCATAGTTTTTGTTCTCTATTTTATCATTTTGTTAAATAGACCTTAGATTTAGGCTAAGAAGTGAAACTCTATTTTTCTTGCTTGAGCTCCTAGGTTCTCTATCACTCAAGATGCCAGTGTGTCATTTGGATGACAACGCGCCATGTTGGCATCCCAAAATAGTGATGTCATCCTTTGGCCAAGAGCTCCTCTGTCAGAGGCAGAAAACTAGAAGTTTCGTTCTCTCGGGATCTGAAGTAGTCTTCTTTGGTAGTTAACATGTATACATTTCCTTTGCAATTTCTTCATTCAACTTATGTTGAGGTGGATAAGGGTAGTTCATTCCATGGGAATCTCTCGAGAACGAAGAGACTCGTGTGCAGTGAATCCCTCTTATCTCACATTTTGGTGAACCCAACATGAACCATGTCATATATATTCTTACAATGTTTCCATGTTTATGATAATTCCTTTTCTAAAGAATATTTTGACATGTTGGATGATGCTCTAGTTGATTTCTTAGAAGTGTCTTCCCCTATCTGTAGATCTCCCGAGCAAACCTCTTCCTCGCAGGCTGAAGAGTCGATAAATGTTGTGGTGGTCTCTGTGGCTCCTCCAAGCCCTAAGAAACCTGTCATTTTCTTGACCCCAGCTAGCCCTTCTCCAAGGAAGGATCATTCTGTCTATGGAATTTCTTATCGAGATGATTCACCAAATTTGTATTCAAGGTTCGTAAAATCTATGAACTCTACTTACAATGTTGTTGGGCACACATATAATACAAGAAGAAACAAAAAAAAATTGGATCAACAAACTTCTTTTCCTACATCACAACCTACTAAAGTTCCTACTTCTTTTCCACCTTCTCAATGAAGCCTTCCTTCAACACCTAAACCTTTGACTAAAGCACCAAGTGATTATGATCTTGTCAAGCAACTTCACGTTAATCTGGCTAAGATATCACTTTAGGATTTGCTTCAAACCACTCTAATTTATTAGGAAATGCTTCAGGAAGCCTTATAGAAGATTATCTTTCCTAACTCCGCTAGGCCTACATATGTTAATACGTTGTTGGCTTATATTCATGTGGATTCGTCGAATATTACGTTCCATCTGCAATAACTCCCGCCTCTGGATGTTCAGAAACAATCAAATCCTTTAATGATTATAATTAATGTTAATACTATTGGTATTAGGCATACCCTCGTTGACACCGGTTTGGCTCTCAACATTTGTGGTATTGATCTATTTCCTAAGATTAAATTTGATTCATCTTCTCTAGTTACTTCTTTGTACATTTGTGGGTTCAATAATGTTGGTCGCCAAGCTCTAGGCACAATAATACTACCTTTGTAGCTAGGCCTCATTACCTTACCTACTTTGGTTTATGTGATGCTTGGCCCTTTACCTTACAATCTTCTTTTGGGGAGACCCTAGATTCATGCTATGGGTGTTGTAACTTCTACTTTGTACCATTCTCTAAAGTTTATTGCCAATAATCGAGTGGTCGCAGTTAAAGTTGACCCAGAAGCTGTTCACCTTTTGTGAGTTAGCAGTTGTTGGTCAGGCTTTTGTTGTCTCCACTCTTAAGAATTGTATTCCATCTTTAACTATGGATGCCATTATGTGTTCCATAGTGATACCCTCTATGGAGGCTATCCCCAAAGAGAATATCGTTAAAGATAAATCACCTAAAGTAGAAAGTCTTAAGTCTTCCCTGTCTACTTCTAAATCGAATGCTTTCCTTGGTGATGATTGGGGGTCCTTGGAATTCTCTAAATTCTTTATTGGAGAATACAAAGTGAGTCCCACTCATCTAAAGCTTCTAATAACCTTGAATTCCTCTGATGAAAAAGCGGATGATACTCTCGCCAAGGAGGAAAACTATAATCCTATTCAAGAGACGAGTTCTTCCCCTACTGAGGAGGATAATTCTACTCATACAAATGAGGTTAATGTTTGCGAATCAAGTAAAGGAGACGGTTGTTCTCCCGTAGATGTGTTTGATGTTCACTAGTGGAATGAAGCTCTCTACATGGAACCACCGCCTTCGAAAGTTTTGCAAACTTGCTATGGTTTTAGATACAAACTTGCTTCTTATTATGGATATGGGTGAAAAGGCCTTGGATGTATTGAACAGGGAATCCAAGTCCCTATCTAGTTCAAGCCTCATAAGTGTTATCTGAGTTTGGGATTCTCTATTGAACAATCTAAGAAAAAACCTTGGTGGAGTGTTAACATGATCTCGGTTGAACCACTTAGTGTAGTCCATACTAAACTAATAAAGGAAGGGGTGTAGGATGAGAAAGTCACTCTAGACGTCTTCTCTTCACATGAAGCACTTGAAGAATTCTTAGGTTCCTACTCCCCTTTTCCTCCTTTCCATCATAAAAGATGATTTCCATATTGCCTGAATGAACGGGCATATTTCAGAGAATTTGTCCTGAGTGTTGATGAGGACCCTCTAGATAATGTCCAGGATGGCATCTCGATATCTCATCATGAAGATCGTAGTTCACTCCTCAAAGGAGATACTACTGAAATCTCTATGGATCCTAAGTCTTTTGAAAAGGTGATTAAGATTGGGAAGTGTCTTTCTTCAGAAGAAGCAGAAAAACATTTCAATCTCCTACATTCTCATCTAAATATCTTTGCTTGGACTTATGAGTACATGCTCGATATATGCGAGTCCATAGTGGTTCACAATATCATTTTATGTCCCAATGCTAACCCAATTAAGTAGAAAATATGAAATATTAATCCCAAGGTCACATTGTTGGTTAAGACCAAGATAGAAAAGTTATTGAAAGCAGGCTTTATCTGTCCAATCGACTACTCCCCTTGGATCTTGAATATTGTCGTTGTTAGTAAACCTGATGGTCGTATTCACATATGTATTGAATTTCGTGATCTCAATAAGGCTTCTCTTAAGGATGATTTTCCACTACCTAATATAGATATGATTATGGATTTGACTGTAGGCCATGCCTTGTCTTTTATGGACGGTTTCTCTGGTTACAATCAGATTTGTATTAATCTAGAAGATTAGTATAAGACATCCTTCACTAACCCTTGGGGTACTTTCTATTATGTGGTCATTCCCTTTGGATTAAAGAATGCAGGAACTACTTACCAATGGGCGATGACCCTAATATTTCATTATTTTATTCATAAGATTTTAGAAGATTATGTTGACGATATTTTAGCAAAGTCTATAAACCATCAAGACCATGTAAAGAACCTTCATCTTATTTTTGAGAGGCTTCGACTCTATAAGATGAGGCTTAATCCTCTTAAGTGTGTGTTCGGTGTAGACATAGGAATTTTTTTGGGATTTATAGTCTTTAATCATGGAATTGAGGTTGAAACAAATAAGATTGACACAATTGTTAACATGCCTCCACCCAGGAATATCTTTGAGTTGCAAGGTTTGCAAGGGAAGATTCAGGAAATTCAAAGATTCATATCTCATTTGGCTAATCATACCTTTCCTTTCACTCACTTGTTACAGAAAGATGTTCCCTTTATATGGGATGAAGAGTGCCAGAAATCTTTTGAGTCAATTAAATCCTATTCGGCTAGTCCTCCCGTACTAATGTCGACTATGTAGGATAGACCCTTTTTTCTTTACCTCACAGCATCCCCATATGCTTTGGTAGCTTTTCTTTCTTATTATGATGATGTAGGTAAAGAGAGAGTAGTCTACTGCATCATTCATGTCCTAGTTGATTATGAAACTCATTACTCCTCTATGGAGAAGCAATGTCTTGCTCTCATCTTTGCTATGCAAAAGCTAAGACATTGTCTTCTTCATGCTGAAACACATGTCATTGTAAAAAGTGACCTTCTAAAGCATTTTTTCTCTAGTACTGACCTTTTTGGGAGGTTAGCGAAATGGGTGATGTTACTTTATGAGGTTGACATAAAGTTTATTACTCAAAAGTCAATAAAGGGTCAAGCGGTTGTCAATCAGTTGGTAGATGCTCCCTCATCCCGCTCCTTCTTGGGCTTAGACTTGTTTCCTGATGAGAAAATTCTTGCAATCAACTGTAACCTCGAAGGGAAAATGTACTTTGATGGGTCAAGATGTTAGACTAGTTCTAGAGTAGGTGTGGTTCTAATATCACCTGAAGGTAAGCCAACCCCTCTCTCCTTTCGATTGGACTTTCCTTGCACTAATAACTTCATTGAGTACAAAGCCCTCATTGCTAGCTTGTGTGCCACAATTGCACTAAAAATAAGACATCTCCATATACTAGGTGATTATGAGCTTATTGTGAACCAGATTATGGGAACCTGCCAGGCTTTAAGCAAAGTAAGTTGTCTCTATATTGAGACCTCACTTTGTCCTTGCTTAAATGGTTCTCATCTTTCTCAATAGACAGTGTCCCTAGGAGGGAGAATAAACATGCAAATTCCATGGCAAGCACTGCTTCCCTGGTACCTTTAGATGAGGATACGAAAGAATACCACTTCATGGTTCAGGTCCTTCAGTCTCCTACTGTATCTAATCAGACTAAATTCGATGCTTTTGTGTGTTATCATGTAGACTCAGGAGAATGGTTTTCTAATATTTACAACTACCTGAAGACTAGAAACTTTCCCGATGATGCAACAAAAAAAAATCGCACTCGTATATGAGAGCTTTCATTCTGTTATGTTATCTTGTATGATGTTCTCTATTGAAAATATTATAATGGCTTGCTTCTTTGATGTCTCACTAAAATGGAAATACCCCTTGCCCTTAAAGAAGCCCATTCGGGATTTGGAGGTGGACATTTTGGTGGTAAATCCTTGGTGAGGAAATTGATACACATGGGGTACTTTTAGCAAATGATGGAACAAGATTCCTTCGATTTTGTTAAAAATTTCTCACAATGTTAGCAACATAGTCGTCGTATTCATGCACCTGCACAAGAGTTACAAAACCAAACCTCTCCTTGGCCATTTGCAAAATGGGGGTTGGATATTATTGGAAAAATATCACCTCCTTCTTCTACAGATTACTTCACAAAGTGGGTCAAAGCTATCCCACTTCGATCCACGAATGTTGAAGCTATTTGTATTTTTCTCTTACAAAATATTATTTCTCATTTTGGATTGCCTACTACACTTTTTTTTTATAATGGTACGCCATTCAAAAACAAGGAAGTAAAGAAATTGCTAGAGAAATTTCACATTCAACACATATTTTCCACACCATACTATCTGCAATCCAATGGCCAAGCAGAAGCATCTAATAAGACTCTTAAGCTCATTCTTCATAAAACAATTAACAAACATGGTAAGGATTGGCATATTCAATTGACATACGCTTTTTGGGCCTATCGCACAAGTGTTTGTATAGCAATGGGAATGACACCTTACAACCTCATGTAAGGTGTTGAAGCTATCATGCCTTTAGATTTGGAAATTTTTTCTTTGTGGGTTTCCATTAAAGGGTTAATTGATGACAAAACTTATCGAGCTAATCATTTGCATTAGCTAGAGATGCCCGTTAAGCGTCGATTATAGGACCTTGATCATCTTAAAGCTTATCAATGATCAGTATCTAGATAATATAATCAAAGTGTACTTCCTAGGACTTTCAAGATAGGTGACCTAGTTCTCTACGAGAATAAGAGAAATGTAAATGTACTGCCTGATCAGAGAGGGAAATTCAGTCCTAACTGGTTAGGCCCTCTTATGGATTATCGTCTATGGATGGAATGCCTCTAAAAGAGACTATTAATGCAATGCAACTTCATCGATCCTATGCATAGTGTCTAATGTGTCATATGTGTGGTGTTCGCTCTTTAAGAGTTGTAGCATTACATATGTTGAAATTATTCATTAACACATTATGAAAAAAATTTGTAGTGTATTTGTGCATTACATTATATCTTTTAAGGAAATTAGATCATTATTGTATTTAATTAACATACACCTATATGTGTTCATTAAATCATCATAGCATCTATTGTAAACATGCATCCATATGCATACATAACATTCATAGTATCAAAACCCATTTTTTACCCCTAATCAAAAAAATCCATAGTATCAACATGCATCAAAATAAAGAAGCATACACATTAAAATACACAATTCCATGATGTCGGAATCAATATCTCATATATATATATATATATATACCATAGAAGCAGAAGGTATATCAGTATCACGGGATGTATAAAATCAAAACATGATATGTATATACATGAGATAAAAGCTGGAAATGTTGAAATGAAACAACTATCATACCCAGGTTCCCTAGCTAGCAGAATGGATTAGGGGGAGAAGGTGCACTTAGTTCTACACCATCGGTATTAGGGGCTGCCCCAGATGTAGGAAGGGTTGGTGGGGCCGATGAAACAGGTGTAGTTGGTGGAGGGGATGACATCCTCTTCTGCCTCTCAAATCTTGGGGGTGTCGCCCTAGCCTCCTATTCTTGCTCCTCTTGCTCCTTCTCACCATCGTTGCCTTTGCGCCTCTGCCTCGACCTAGCTAGTTGTGGCAACACATCCCCCTGCAATCTTGGATCCCCCCTAGGGGAATCCATTAGGAAAACTAGGGCGGTATGGTGTGTTTCCCACCACACTTGAAAGGGTTGATCCACGCCGATACTCTCTAATGTTCCCATTGGCGACAAGTTCGTGTCATCAACATCATCATTTGAGAGATCCACATCCATTAGGGTAGTGTTTGGGTGGTCCTCTGGCCTCACCACACTCACACAGCTTAGGTGTATGTCGACATAGGAGGGGGAATGGTCTAAACCATTCCATGTTGCTGCATGACCTGGATCAAGTAGTAGGGCATAATAATATAATCTATACGATCGAGGATGAATCGGTCATACTACAAGTTCTGGAGGAACCTGTGATCATCCACCCACCAAAAGACTCGGTAGGGTCTCCATCTGATCTAATATGGCGTTAATGTATCAAACTGTAGCTACTAGAATTGCAGGTCATCGTGCCTCCACTGTTGTGTCAGCTCATACCAGTGGGCCATCAGACAGCATAGTTATGTACCTGTGGATATCCCTCTAGTCTCGTGCATGTGATGTGGGTGAAGTTCCACACCTGAAGTAGTGTGCATGTTGTGAGGTTGTGGTACTCATAATTAACATAGTGGTCAAGCTCTTGGTAGAGGTGTTCCAGCATGTTGCACCCCTAGGAGAAGACAATACACTACTCCATCATCGCCCTAATAGTGTGGACGAGGCCCCCATGCAGGTGAGAGCTCGTGATCAATGGTGACCCTCATGGCGACTGTAACCACCATGACGCAGTGCAGTAGAGGGGCAATGGTTCGGGCCTAGTCAAACCACCGAGTGTAAATGTACTTGGTCCTATCCCCATCATCCGTCCAGCTAGAGTAGTATAAGACGTTGTCTGATCACTCTTGTGTTGAGCATGTATCATCAATCACCACCCTTTGACCATGAATGGGGAGCTCAAGGATGTGGTAAACATCCTTTAGTGTGATGGTCATCTCTCCAGTAGGTAACTATTTAGAAACTAGAGGTCGTAGCGTCCCATCACTCCATCAGTGCCATCAACATGCGGTCATGATAGAGCATCTCCGACATGATGTATACATGCTAGAACCCGACCCACTGTAAGTGTTGTGACCTCGTCATCAGTCAAAAGTTTCCTCTGGTCTCGTAACAGGTGAAGCACCAACCCTCCGAGATGCTCCCTGATCTCTAGATAGTCTTGTGAAGGAAAAAGCAAAAATTTATCAATACACAACAAGTTACAAAAAAATTCTAAATAAAAATAATTTAAGGACACATGTGCGCCACACAGATGTTTATGCGTCGTGCAAGCATCCTGGCTACCATTAATGGTGTTGAGATGATAGTGTGCCCCTTCGATGCCAACGCCCATCCTAAACATCGGCACACCCGCATGTAGGATGCCTACGCACCTCGAAGCCCTCAAACATGTAAAAAATTACTCAAGAATCACTAATAAAGCAGTTTTGGGGCCTACCTAGTCAACCTCGATGCCCTTGGCGATGTCTGTGCATAGCTAGTCTAGCCTCGAATCCTCATAACCACGTCTTCTCATAATTTTGATGACTTGTCTCTCACAAAATTCAACAAAATCCTTGCGATGAATAGTGCAAATGACCCTTCTCGGGGCCCACCTGGGTATATATAGGCCCCTTGGGGCCCATTTTTGCTAGAGCTTTTGGCTACCCGGTTTCTCTTAGTTTTGCCCCACTTAGATGGAGGAGAACTCAGGAGGGGTAATATAGTCACCTCCTCACCATATTTTTCTTCTGAATCATCATTTTTTTCTTGACCATTCTTCTCACCATTGTAGTTTCTTCTGATTTTTGAAACTGACTTAAATTTGAGTTTTGCAAAGTATAATTCCGTGTGATTTATCACAACCAGTTTTGCACTGCTTGTTGAGCTTAGTTGTTAGGGGGCACCTTCGATACCTACTGGCTTGACCTCGATGACCTCTGACATTTTTTCTTGGCACGCAAATCTGTAAAATCTCAAAGTTTGGGTAAAATTTTATGTACTTTAGTGTGGCCAATTTTTACCAAAAACAAGCCCACTAAAGTGGGGGAAAAATGTAATGTTGCAAAATTGCACCTAGGGGAAATTCCACATTTTAGCACTTTTCCTAGCATTTATGACACCCAAACACATTAATGGAAAAAATACCATGGGTCATAATTTCACAATTCTAGCTCCATGTGGACCAATGGTGAAGCGATAGCAGCTTGATGACACGTTTCCCAAAAACTTATGCTTTGGATGCCTGCATGACGCACTAGCGTCTTGGAATTTTTTGAGTTTGAAATGAAGAATCTCAAATCTTTACTCTTGACATGTGTCCTAACAGTCAAATAACGACTCTTTACTACCCTTGCATGCAACAAAACCCCTCATTTACTTTCATTTTTGGGTTCATTCATTCGATCAATCTTTCTCTTCAACTTGACTCTTTAATCTATTTCACTCTTGACAACAATACTTTCACAAGCAAAGCTACCAAACTGAGGTCCCTTCAATAGCCAAAGCTCTCTAGCAAGCATTCAACTGTGCATTTGTGTGTTTGAGAGGGGGTTGAGGCCTATTGGTAACACTCTCTTACTCTTTTCTATTTGTGAATAGATTAGAACTCCTTGTTCATTTACTACTTGGTGGTGTGGGTTCTACTCCTAAAGTGGGTTTTTCTTCACCACCACCTTTGTCCATTTCAGTTACACCCTCTTTCTATCTAGTTGTCTATGGAGGTGGGAACACCAAAGTCGGGTCTAACTACGGTAGGCCCCTATACAACCCCAACATTTTCCCCTCCTTTTTTTTGTGTGTAGGTTGCAAAGTGGAGATTGGAGTGAAGAATCGAACGTATGGTTGAGGGTAAGTTATCTCCAAGTTCTCCTTTTACTTTTCTCATAGTTTCTATTCTCTATTTTATCGTTCTATTAAACGGACCTTAGATCTAGGCTAGAAGTGAAACTCTATTTTTTCCTCCTGAGTTCTTGAGTTCTTTGTCACTCAGGACGGAAACACACTATTTGGACGACAGTGCACCACACTAGCATCCTGAATCTGTGTTGTTGTGCTTTGGCTAAGAGCTCCTCTTTCGGGGGAAGAAAACTAGAAGTTTTTCTCTCAGGATCTAAAGTAGTCTTCTCTAGTAGTTAACGTGTATACATTTCCTTTGCAATTTCTTCATTCAGCTTATGTTGAGGTGGATAAGGGCGGTTTGTTCCCTATGAATCTCTTGAGAATGAAGAGAGTCGTTTGTAGAGAATTCCTCTTATCTCACATCATTATCTTTCTATCAAGGTTTAATTACCAAACTGGGGTTTGACTAAGGCAAATCCCCATACAAACAAAACACTTTTTCCTCTTTGTGTATGTGCAGGTTACAAGTTGAAGAAGAATTGAAGAGATCTCAAAGGAGCAATTTTGCATTGTTGCATTATTTTTCATCATTGTTGTCAAACCAAAAAAACTAATTTGTACAATTTATTTTCAACTTTTTGACAGTAGGACCTAGGGCAAACAAAAGCTTAGATATTGCATCAAAGGACCCAAAAAGTTGATCTGGAAACTTGTACAAAGACCCATTCGCCCATGGGTGAATGAATTTTTGTAGGAACCTTAAAACCAAATATTTTGAGCATATTTTTTGTATTCTACACTTTCCAAATCCACTGGTAAACTATTCTTTTTGTTAGTCAGTCTTCAGGATATTGCATTTTTCATGTACTAGGGCATATAGGGTCATTAAGTAAATCATTTTAAAATATTTCTAATCTATTCCAACCCCCCTTAGGATATAGATCCAAGTTTGGTTGGTTCATCATTAAGGTTGATAGTCAATCAATTCACCTTGTTGATCTATATCCCAATGAAATTTATAGAAAATATGGAAATGACCCTAGTTTATGAATACTAATCTTAGATTCACCACATTTCTATGTTTCATTTTGATGAACCTAACATTCTTACACTATAAAATTTCTAAAACTGGAAGTACTTCAAACCCTAGGTTTAGATTTGCATTGCATTGTTTTGCATTTCTCATCATGGTTCCATTTTTGCATTCTAAAAGCATCAAAAAATATATAAAAAAATTGCATGCATCTTGCAACATAGGTTGCATTAAGGTTTGTTTCAGGCATCTTTAGATAATATTTACATTTAATTTGCATGCATTAAGTGGTTAAAATTTTTCAATTGTTACTTGGATTTAGATTGCATTTTTCATTTAAGTTAAAAAAACTGAAAAAAAAGTGCATACTTTTGTTTCATTTTGACATCAAATCTTCATTTTCAGAATTTTGCATCTTCAAATTAGATAAGTATTGCATATTACATCTGAAACATACATTCAAAAGTTTCCTTTGTTGTTACATATTTGCATTTAGATCATATTGTCTCAAATTGAAAAACAATGCATTGTTTGTTTTCAAGTTGCATCAAATCAACATTTTCAAGTTGTGGCATCTTAGAATCAGTCAAATATTGCATTTTACATATGAAATTTGTATTCAAAATTTTTCAAAACATTTTTAACCTTTTTTTCACACTTGCATCTTGCATTACATTGTCCTAAATTGAGAAAACTATGGAAAAATAGTCATTGTTTATTTTTTTTGCAACTGGAGAAAGAAATGGTAAACAACATAAAACTTCAAATTTTCACTTTCCATAACCCTGTCCAAGGATTCATTCACCTTTGGCTGAAATTTTCCTTGTATAGGTGTTCCAATAAACTTTTGCACACTATTTTGACTCTGTATTATCAATTTGTTACAACTTGTTGATCCCTATTTTGCAATTCTAAAAAATTGTTATTGTATGTGCAAGAAAGATGTCATTTTGTTTGATTTGTTGCAAAATTGGAAAAAAAATTGTTGCATTTCAGTATTGAAAATCATTAGATCTATAGGACAATTGTTTAAATTTTCTGAAGCATTACATAATTTGGGTAGTTATTTTTCATTTTTGCACAAATTCATATATTGTGCATACTAATCTAGTCATGTTACATCTCTTTCCATAAGCACATTGTATACTTACCAAGCCCTTTAGTTGTGATGAATTTGAAATGTTAGATGAAGTCCTTGAGGACTTCATCTCACCTAGATTGTCCACTAAATCTTTGGTGCAAGAGGATACAATCATAGACAATCATGACAATCCTATTTGTTCTTCTCCTGATACCTCTCCTACTTGTGACGAAGGTATCTTTGTGTCAGAAGACCCAATTATTGAGCATCATAAGAATATTGTTTGTCCCTCTTCTAATTCTTTACCCATTTGGGAAGATATGTTAGTAAAGGAAGATGATGTCATTGATAAAAACATTAAGATGGATGGCATAGATGAAGATGCTAAGTTCACATTAGACCCCCCCTCAATAGAAGGTCATCTAAGTAATTCAGTTGAGGTTATGAATGTGGAAGTAATAGTTGGACCTCCTTTAATTATTGAGCCTCCTAAGTCACCTCCCATTATAGGACCTCCTAAACCTTTGGTGCTATCTTAAACTTTGCAAGGAAACTCTATAGTAAACATGTGTCACAGCAACCAAGTTATCACGTAATTTCTCACACATATAATATTCCTCAATGTAGTGGTAAAGAGTATGATCTTGTTGAGCAACTTCTTCATACTTCAATAAACATCTCCCTTTGGGGTCTGATTCAAACATCACCTACATATAATATGATGCTCCAAGAGGTTTTGCAAAAGAGTGGTGTCCAATATTCTTTTAAACCAAATGATGTAGTTGCCTCATTTGATTGTATGCAAGTGATAAGGTCAAATATCACATTCCCTCAATATTAATTACCCTCACTTGAGATCCAAAATAAAAATGAGGCCTTAATGATAAAGGTGATCATTAAGGAAACTGCAGTAAGGCACACTCTTATAGACAATGAAGTGGGTCTTAACATTTGTAGTATTGATCTCCTAGATAAAATTGGTGTATAAGAAGCTTTTTTAACTCAATGATGTTAATATTTGTGGCATTGAAAATGTTAATGGGCAATCATTAGGAATGATCATATTACCCATCAAAGTTAGACCTATACTTTTTCCTACCCCTATCCATATCATGTCAGGATCCCTTTCATAAAACTTTCTCCTACGAAGACCATGGATTCATGCCATGAAGGGATTCCTGTCTACTCTTCATCGTGAGATGAAATATGAATACAATAACAAGATATACATGGTTGAAGGAGATGAACAAAGTTATACTTCACAAGTTCAATATGATCATACCACTTCCAACTCCCTTAATACTTTTATTCCAACTTCAAAGGTAGAACCTATACAAGTTGATGGTAATCCTAATTGTCTTTCACCTACAACAAAACTATTAGATGACAATTGGGGGTCATTAGATTTTACACCTTGTTTCAAATGGGAGTCTCAAATCTCACCCTCAAAGTCCAAAGAGTCAAATACAAACTATTCATCTTCGAACACATGTTTTAGGGATGATGGAGTTCATTAAATTTTACACCCTCCTTTATGGGAGAGTATAAAATCTCACAATCTAAACCAAAATATCCTTGTGTTTCATTTGCTCAACTTGGTTCTACATCAATGACACCACCCCATGGTGGTGATGGGGTATCTTCAACCCCCATCCCTCATGAGAGGGAGATACATAACTTTACAAAGCTTAAAAATGCTTTGTGCACTCGTGAAGAAGCCAATCCTTTTCAGACTTTCATAAAATCTCTTCATCCAAGTTGGAAGCATGTTATGGTCTTGGATACAAAATTCTTTATAAACATGGATATAATGCAAACATGGAACAAAATGATAGAAATCAAGTGAAGTCTATACCATACTTTTTCAAGTAGGGTCTAGTTTTCCAACCTTTATCTCCATGTTCATCTAATGCCTTATCATCTACTGTGTGTATGAGATCTTGTGCTGAGAAAGAAATGTCCCCTACTATTGATCAAGAGACTATTTTGTCGAGGCTTCTCAAAGCCCACTTGATCACTCTTCCTCCAAGAACACGAAACAAATTTTATAACAAATGCTCATTTTTTGCATATCATTGAGTGCATGGTTATTCTAGACCAATGAATGTAAGTCCTTGAGTAATAAAATTGAAAATCTTATGGATTGTGGTGCTCTTCCTTTTGTTGATGCACCTACTTCCTCTAATTTATAATGATTTTCATTATATCATGTTGCTCATTACTATGTGGCATTGGTAGCTTTATGTGTTTTTCTCATTGCCATTCATGGTGGTACAATCTTAAGTGCAACCATATTTATCTTGGCAACAACATCACAGTCCTTGGTGTTGTCTTTGTCTCTACGCTTGGGGGGCAACGATAACTATTTTTTGGAGGTGTGCATTATTTTCAAGGATTCCATCTTCCCCTCTTTCTACTTAAAATACTAACATAGCAAGTATGTTGACATTTTAAGTGGGGGGCGTATATTGGCATTATTTTAATTTGGCATGAGTTTCATTGACATTTTGACATTTTTCTCCACTTTATTCTTAGAGGTTGAACTTAGTGTAACATTGGCATAGCATCTTGATCATTTTGTGGCATCATATCAAAGTTATCAGGGAGTATAACTAGTGGTATGGTTGACATATGGGAGACCTGTACACCTGGTGTGACTTTCCCATCTGCCACTTTTTTTATGAGTACACCCCTTGTAAACTTAGTGTGTGTTTCTCATCTTTGTCTTGGGGGCTCACCTATTGTATATCGGACTGCACTAGCCCCTGTGAGCATATTTCATGGCCACCTAACATAATGCATCTTTCTTGTTAGTGGAGCCATGTGTTTCATAAGTGATTTTACACCCTTGTGAGGATCATTTTATTTTGATAGCACATTTGATGGATGACGTTTGATATTTGAGACAATTTAAGGTGGAGATCTCTTTACCTTATCGACTTGAGTCCTTTTAGTACTAACCTTTTGTTTTGTTGTGTTTTTTTTAATGTGTCTTCTCTATGTTTACATCGTGGTTTTTTCATTTTATCATCATCTACATGTTATGTCATGATCATGTGTTTTCATCGTGTATGCTTTGTGTTTTCTGACATGCATGTTTGTGCATCTTGTCTTGTTGCTTCATATCATACATGTGTGTGTCCCTTTGTGCCTATGCTAGTTTTCCATAGGATCTCATATCTTGGGGGCTTGCACAACCCCCTTGATCATTTTCCATCCTATCTCTTCAAAATTTGTGCACTTGGACCCCTCTTAACATATATTTGTCTACTTTAGTGTGAGTCTGAGCATAAGTTCATACTCTCACTAAAGTGGAGGCTAAATGTAGTGTAGGAAATTGTATGTACCTTCACAATTTCACACTATGTTTGGGTCCCTTAATTTATTGGACTTAATTAAGCCTCTAATTGACCCCATTTAATATCCTAAAATTATGCATTCCATAGCCCATTTGCACCACTTTTTAATAAATTGCAAGCATTAAATAAATGCATTCATCTAATACTTTACCCCCAACACCTTAAATTCTAGAAAATAGGACTGAGACTCATTCACCGTAATGGGACTCATTCACCCAATGGGGGAACTATCCTGCTACTTTTTTCCCTCCAAATTTGGATATGTCGGTGGTAGCATTATAAAATATGAATTTCCACTTGCAAAGGTCGGCTATTGGGATCTAGTTTTTTGGGAAATTAAACAAACACCTATAAATAAATAGTATTTTTATCATTTCAAATCTAACACTTCATGATCATGATATCCTATGAGAAAATTATTGTCAAGAGCAACATTGTTAGTCACCTATAGTAGTAATCAAGATCCTAACATCATGTCAAAGTTATGTGTGTTCATGTTATGTTTTGGAAGCTAACATTGTGATGTGGGCTTTCAAGCATTCAAACAATTAATCAAGTCAATCAAGCAAGATTCAAACCCTTGGAGTTATGTGTTTCTCTTCAGTCCTCTAAGGGATTCCATTGAAGGGTGGTGAGTTGAAGCAAGCATTGTTCATTCATCATTTCCTTCCCATTTTCATTATCTTTCTATCAAGGTTTAATTACCAAACTGGGGTTTGACTAGGGAAAACCCCCACACAAACAAAACAATTTTCCATCTTTATTTATGTGTAGGTTACAAGTTGAAGAAGAATTGAAGAGATCTCAAAGGAGAAATTTTGCATTGTTGCATTTGTTTTCATCATTATTGTCAAGCCACAGAAACTAAGTTGTAGAATTTATTTCCGACTTTCCGACAGTAGGACTTGGGGAAAACGGAAGCTCATATATTGCACCAAAGGACCTAAAACGTTGATCTGAACACATGTACAAAGACACATTCACCCATGGGCAAATGATTCCTTGTTTGCACCTTAAAACCAATTTTTTTTAGCATATTTTCTATCCTCTACACTTCCCATATCCACTAGTAAACTAATGTTTTTGTCAGTCAGTCTTTGGGATCTTGAATTTTTCATACTAGGGAATATAGGATCATTAAGTTAATCATTTCAAAATATTTCTAATCCATTCCAACCCCCCTTAGGATATAGATATGGTTCTAGTTGGCTCACCATTAAGGTTGATAGTCAATCAATTCACCTTGTTGATCTATATCCCAATGAAATTTATAAAAATGTGGAAATGGCCCTAGGTTATGAATACTAATCTTAGAGTCACAAAATTTTTTTGTTTCAAGAGGATACCCATAGTTGAGTTTGTAAAGCCTATATGAGAATTTTTATCCATCTCTTCTTGTGGTTCCTTATGCCTTCAAGGATTGAAAATCCCACTTGAGTTAGGCGTGTTCATGTGTCCTATGTGCTTGAGAGTTTAGATCACCTTCCCCACTTGAAACAAAAAGGGGACACTTATCTAAGTTGAGCCATAGTATTTTGTATTTTTTATTGTTTCCTTGTGTTCTTTCATTCTTAATCATAAAATCCAAAAAAATAGAAAACTTAAAAAGAAAAGAAAAAATCAAAAACCCAAAAACCCAAAAAAATTAAAATATTCCAAATTTTTTTTTATCTTTGCTTTCTTAAGTCTAGGTGTCCTCAAACTCAAGCTATCCACATAATCTTCAAGTCAAAATTTTGATCCTCATTACCCATATTCATCATCCTTAACCTTCCTAATCATCTCATCATAATCATTCCTATCCATCCTAATCATCTCATCATAATCATTCATATTCATCTAATAATCCCATCCTAATTATTCATTTTCTTTATAATCAATTCATCCATAATCACTCTAATCATCTCATCCTAATCCTCTTACCCTAATCATTTCTAATCATCTAAATTATCTTTCTTGTCTTAATCATCCCCAATCATCTAATTCACCTTGTCCCAACTATCCTAATCACCCCCAATATATCTCAAATCCATCCCTAATCCATCATGTAGGACCCTAATCCTAATTAATTGTCCTAATCTAATCAAGGTCCTAATCCTTATTCTAATAATTCTCCATTCATTTATTCTTCCTAATCCACATTAGAACACCCCTCAATCTAATTTTATCATTCATCTTGTTCTAATTATCTTCTATCCATTATCATCTTTCATCTCATCTTAACCTAATCCCCTTGCCAAAATAATCTCATTCCAACCAAATCCTAATCTAATCCATCTACACATCATCCAAATTAAATCACCCATTATCCATCTATCTATCTCAACCAAGCATCCAATCCCTCATCTTTAATCAAAAATCATCCTTTGAACATCAAATTTTAGTTAAGGACTTAATCTCCTTTATATCCAAAATCCTTTCATCATCATCAAAATCCTTCAACCAAGGATCCTATCCTTAATCCACTATAATCCATTTAAAATCTAATCTTCCAATCAAAAATCAAGAACTTAATTTGATCCCATCCTTAATACAAACTTTCTTAAGAACATTAGTCTATATTAAGTATAGTCATTAAATCCTATAAATTCCTACTTAACAACTTTGCCTAGCTTAAGTAGAAATCAAATCCAATCAACTCTTACTTAAGAACATTAGTATATATCTTAATTATAGAGAATCATCCCTCATCAAATAAAATCATTTTAACCTCTTGACATTTTATCCCCAAATCTAATCTAATCCTCCATCTTCATCCTTAGGTCCTATTATTCTAATCCACAATCCATATCTAATTCATTATCTTAATTTCATCCTCATCTAAAATTAATCCCAAAATATCATCCTCCAATCAATCGTCCATCCAATCTAATCTATTCTAATCCCCACTTATCCATCCCAACCCAATCTAACATCATGAACCCATATCCTAACCCAACAAGACCAAAGATCACACTCAAGGTCAACTCCAATTACATTGATGATGATAAGGATAGTCTTGTTGACCTTGACCTAGGTATGATCCATATGATGATAATGAGAATCTTGTGGACCAAGATGAGCTCTCCACATCCATTCCACCTCGATAAACTATATCCACTTCCAATCCATATCCTATTTCTTATCCATCCTCTTCCTTTGACAAGGGAAATAAAACCCCCATCCAAAAGTTCCCATCAAATCCCACCCACATCCCTACCATCCACATCATCGCCATCTACCACTACTGCTTTCATCCTTGCTAACTACAACAATGATAAATATGACATGCTTAGATACTTCCTTAGCATTGGTGCTAAACTTCCATCCTCCCCACATCCATCCAATCCCAATCCATCTCCTATTGCTTATCATTCCCCTTCCTTTAACAAGGGAAACCAAGCCTCTATCTGAAATTCCCTTCCAACCCCATCCACATCCCAAATCCACATCTCCAACTCCTTTTCAAGATCCTCATCCTTATTCTCAATTTACCAATGCATATAAACCTCCACTTCTAATTCCACTTGTTCATCTCCCACATCCTTACAATCCACATCACCCCACTATTACAAAGTCACTCCCAAATCCCTCAAAGGACTATAGGAAAAGAAATTATTGTAAATTTCCTATCACAATGTTGTGGATCCATGTACCCCCACACCCATCATTCCCCTCCAAAATCATTATACCATCCAACCCATCAAAACTATTCAACCCCCATCACCTGAGCCCCATGAATCTCCTATCCCTCCATCCACTCAATTAGAAGAATATATCCACCATTCCTTAGTCCAAAGCATGCTAGCATGGATTCTCCTCCATGTCAAGATTTAAACATCCCTCCTATCCATCTAGTGATCTCCTTCCATCTCATGATCTCATACCTTCCATCCGAACTCATGATTCCCTTCCTAATCAAGAGAAAAGTATCCCTTCCACACCATCACGTGATACCCTTCCATCCCAAGAGAAAAGTGTCCCTTCATCCCTCTGTCATGATCCCCTCCCTTCTATGTAGGTAGGATGTTCAAAGGGCTTCACGGATGTGTGCTTTTGTTGATCTTTAGTGGGGATATGAGAGGATGGGTAAATAAGATATGAGATTTTTGAATAGGAGTGATGGATGGTGGAATATAAGGACCTAAGATGGATGGAAGGGATGAAGGACTTGGTGTTGGGACATAGGGACCCAAAATAAATGGAAGGGATGAAGGCTTCAGATTTCAAAATGCAAGAACCCAAGATGAATATTGTTTCGATCATCTTGAGTCGTGTATTGGTTGTGGTAGCAAACTTGACGTGAAACAAAATGTTATAAATACAGATAACTTTGATTCATGTGTAGATTAGGATTTCTCCATTGTGCAAATCAATTTCTAGGGGAATGCCCATTTAGTTGCTAATTTTGGTCAGGCAATCCAAGTATTCTAGTGGAAGGTAATATAGTCTTATCCATGTTGGTCCATCCATAAGCAAAGTGTCTCTAGGGTTGAAGTTAGACGTCCATTTTTGTAAGTATAGGAAGGCATCATTGAATTTCCATGTGCCCCCGAATAAGGTTTTATCCCTTTGGTTAGGAAATTGAAATACAACAGTGAAAAACACCTAGGAAAGAAGTTGGGGACGATGTTGAAATTCCTAACTTTCTTTGATCCATTATTTTATTTTAGCTCTCAAAGGCTTAGCACTAAGGAATTTCCATATTGGCATTTTGAATTAGAGAGGAAGCTTGTTTATTTGCATACATTGAAACATTGATCATGGAGATATACTTTTGTGTAGATCTATTCACCTCTTCCTTCTACTTTGCAGGATTGCCTCGCACATGTGCCATTTTTATTTTATGTTTTATTTTATTAATGTACTTAGATCTAACCCCTAAAATTATCTCCAAAAGAGGTAGTGTTAATTACTACAATTCATATTTTAGAAGATTTATTGCCAACCAATAGATTATATTCATTTTTCTTCAGATTATTAGCTAATCATATTGATTTTCTCCAAAATGGAAGATTCTAATGCCCGTCAATTCAACCTAGTCAAAAATGAATTTATTAGAAAAAAATATATATATTTTAACAATTTTATCTTTATATTCTTAAATTTATGCTTGTCACTAATTCAAAAGCGCTTTAAAATGTTAATTTATCATGTTAGTGTTGGCTCTATTATAACATTTTTTTATAGATAAAATTAGCTTTAGGGGGGCACACCCATAAAACATAGTTTCAAAAATTAGATATTTTTTGTCGGTTGCTCTTCAAGAGGTCCATAATACAACTAACTACAAACTATCATATTTGCAAAGAAAGAATCATAACCAAAATTTACTTTATCATATTTTTATGCAAGGGTATACAATTGGCAACTACCCCGCCTATTATTAACATACAAAAATGGGTTCATCGATAGGTTGCAAGTAAGTCTTCAAGCTCCATATCTATCACATCCTCTGAATTTGAGTTATCCAAAGCAAAGGACTATTGCACCTCACCCATGCAAGGACTCTTTTATAACACATACTTTAAACTTTAACCATTTAATTTTGCATAAACAAAGAATAATTTTCTTAATATTACGTTGAATGGTATTAGTTTACATCATTCTCCTACAATTTGCACAAGTTCCATTTATTCTTTAGTTGAACAAATATCACTCAATGTAAGAGACTAAAATATGAAAATAAAACATATTGTAAAAGTCATTACAGCATTACAAAATATATTACACTAGAAAGTTCAATGTAAGATTAAAATGTTAAAAAAAAAATTATAAAATTTATTACACATTATAATTTTATGTTACATTAAAAAGTTGTAGTGTTGTTTTTTATTAGAGGTAAAAAAACGGGTTTTGAAGGGACCTAAAACCCTTTACAAAAGAGAGCAGTTGAATCTAAAGAAAACTACATAAAGTATATATCAGCCCATACGCAGTGAACCAATAGCAAAACATCAGCCAAAAAGGAAGACCCCAAACAACAACACTACATGTTCTTCAGGATATTTGCAGCCTCCACATCGCTCGTCATAGCCTTCTAACCATCATCCAAGACATTAGACAGTTCTTTGCTAGGAGTCCCAGCCTGAGTCTTGGTCTTGTTTCTCGTTCTAGCCCCAGGCCCATCCATATTCACCTCATTAATCAAAACATTATTCTTATCCCCACCCTTATCAACAAAAACCTCCTCCATCAGCTTGCCACCAACACCAATCTCATCAACATGAACTATCTCCTTGCGATTCTTGGCACTAACAAAAGGAGAGGTAATACCAACAAACTCAAAATTAACCACAAACTTAGTCCCCTCCCCACCCTTGACCATGCTAGCACAAATTCTCTCCAGTTGATCCTCCAGGGTGAGAATTCTACCTTCCAGATTTTGCTTCATCTTAAGAATTTCCTCTGCCACAATATTCAAGGAGTTAAACAGTTCATCAATCTGGTTCTGAATTGAAGACTCGTTAGTTTTTCTAATCACGCCTTGTACTTTAACATTTTTCATATTAAGTTAATGGAAAACCCATTTGAACAACTTGAAAAAAACAATGGAACCCTTTCTAGCAGTTCCCAGAAAATTAAAAATATCTTCCTTATCAAAATTGAAAACCCCCTTACCCACAGCATCATCCTCCTGAGAGGAGCTTACCTTGTCCTGACTAGCAGAGACATCCTTACCCTTCCCAGCAGCAACCGGCATTTTGATTTTATGAATGGAGTCTATAATCTCCTCAACCCAAGCCTTTCTTTTGTTCAGTCGATCCAGGTCCACAACTGGGGTATCCACAACATCTTGTTCGCCTTCAACCGCCTTTCCTTTCTTTTGCATATCTGAGTTCACAACCAGGGAATCATCAACACCTTGTATGCCCGTGATCATGAGGGGAGAGTTCCTCTCCAGCACATGACTTGTAGACCTTAAAACCAGTTTCTTCTTGCTTCCCACCTCCAACTCCTTCTGCTTTGTCATAGGGGGCGGTGAAGATGCCTCACCATACAATTCATTCTTCTCCTTCAAGCAAGTACTCTGAAAATTAGCATCCACCTCGCCAATGCAAGTCTCATAACCCTTATTAGGGTTCGACACCCCTTTCTTAGACTTCCCCGCAACAGGGGGTTGTGGAGCCACCTCCATGGAAGCAAGAGAGTCTGGGACATAGTCCAGATCCTCCTTAGAATCCGACTCCTTTTCCGAGACAAGTTTCCTCTTCTTCCCTTTTTTACTAACCAACTCCTCTTCAGAGATCTCTTTACCCTTAGAGGTAGCAATCGGCTTAGCCACCTCAAAAGATTTAGCATATTCTAGAATTAAAAGGATTAGCCTCGCATGCAGAACTAGATTTTTGGGGTTTCTCTTATAGTCTTTGAGACCAGAATCCAACGACGCCAGGAGATAATAAGGAAAGAAAATTCTTTTCTTGTGGTAGAAATGATTAAGCATAAGGAAGTGGTAAGCATTTACCATAGAGAAGCGTCCTTCTAAGGTAATATATCGCATAATTTCCTCGGCCACATCCCCCCACAACGCCTTGAGAGAGCTCCTCTGGTAACCCCCACTCTTCGTCATCTTCAAGGCTTTAGCTTCCTCCCCTTTAGCTCTTGTTGGGAAGTTAGTCGAAGAGCATTTTTTAATAAATTAGCTCTTTTTATACGTTTATTATGAAGGTGAAATTTTTCTCATTCAAATTGGAATGAGATGTTGACTTTGTTTATGAAATCTTATATTTTCATTTGGGAAAAATATCTACATACTGTATAAATTTAAATTTTGGAAACCTGAACATTTCCATTTATGATAAAATTATATTTTATATCATAAAATTTTGTAATTTTAGTTTTTCACAATAAACAAATATTTACATTTAATGCACATTTTAGTTAACTATATGTAATTATGAACAATATTCTTAATTTAATAAGAGAAAATATATACTATTTAATATTTAATTAAAACTGTTATTCTAGAATTAGTATTAGTAAGAGCCATTTAGTTATGGTATTTATCAAAGTATTGCATTTTGACACAAATTAACAAAGGTAATGCAATATTCATCATAATGAAGAATTTTTTGACAATTTTGTATTTTACAAGTGTTTCAAGTCATTTTTTTACAAGACATAAGTGTATTGTTGAAATAATAAAATGAATACAAAAATAGTTATTTAGCAAATGTCTTTCAATAGTTTATTGGATACTAATAGTTAATTTTAGAGTTTCCTCAATAGTTGGCATAAATAATTGTGATAGAATGGTTAATAAAATATGATATCATTAAAATAGAGATCGTTTATGTATGATAATTTTATTTTATTGTGAGTTATATAGAATAGAAAAGCAAAGTTGTATTACACATTTAAAAAATATCTAAAAAATAAATTCTAATTTCAATTTAAATAGAACATGTAAGACATTGCTCCAAAAAAAAACATCCAATATTTGAAAGTTAAATTGATTACTCCACTATGCTTCTTACAAGGATAATAATACCTATTAAAGAGATCACTCTACATAGATATTGATATCTATTCTTGTCATTTGAGTTCATTATTCATCCAACTAGTAAATATGCACTCTCTTTTGGCATCTAAAGAGATGCTCGTTTTTATCTATGTCATATGACTCATCTGCCCAAATAGGAGAAAACATAAACTAGCATTTAGCAAGTGTGGTACCTAAGCAAGCAAGCCCTTAGTTTTGAAGTATTCAACAGTATGGTCATAAATTTCATCGATCCCATATTGGAAAGTGAAGCCACTCTCCACCAACTTCTTAGATGAGATGTTCACCTTAGGTGTAGGAGGCACATCTTCAATCCTAACAAAATCAAGATAAAATGTTAAATATTGCATAACTTGAATGTATTGATATAATCATACCATGAAGGTTGGTATATACTCACTTGGTAGGAACGTTGTATTGAGGATAGCGCTTAGCCAAGTACTCTGCCAATTGTGGAACAGATGTGTTAATAGGACTACAAACATGCCTACCCTTGGCATTAGGATTCTCCATAAGGAATATTTGAGCACTACAAACATCTTCCACATGTACCAAGGAAATAGACCCTGATACCATTTGCATTCCCTTTAGGCCTCCAAAGAATTGGGGATTCCCTGTAAGAGGGGAAAGGGCAAGTTGTATACTAGAGGGCACCATGGGTGTAATGGAAGGCCCCACAATCAACACAGGGATGATGGTGACCATGTCCAAGTCATGCTCCTTTACATATTGCCAGGCAGCTTGCTCAGCAAGTGTTTTGGATACCGGATATGCCTATAAAAACAACACAAATATATGACAATATACTCGAAAAGTGATATTTAAGAATATGAATGTGCACTACTTAAAAAGATCTAACAAATAAACTAAGAAGTTTAATAACTTTAATTATAGACAATATTTTAAATATATTCAAACTAAAGTAATATTAAGATAAATGAAAAACATGATGATAAAGAAGGCCCTCTTTTAATCTAAAAGAGGTTAAGCTAGTGTCATGCTTAGAAGTCCCTAAAAAATATAAAAAATGAAAGTGTATTTAGTTTCATAAAAAAATTGAGATAATGTCACCTATTGAAAAGAAGTGGATGATCGAAAAGAAGTGGATGATCCACAAACCCTTAACACTAATTTAAAGCAAACAATAACTCAAAAGAGGGGGATGATTGCTGAACCCAATAGTGCAAGATTAGTAAAGGAAACGAAAGGTCCTTTTATGGTCCACAATATTGGGCGATCTGTTTTTGGTTCTAAGATGGCCTAAGTATACGAGACTACCCTGTACTCCCAATATGCAAGAGACTTAATTATGCTTCAAATATGAGGCCTGCAAACCTTACCCCAACCCTACAAGATTTGAACTTGTAACCTCTCTTTCAAAAATAGGAATTTTTTGGTCATTAATACAAGATTATGATACAAACCAGCATATTAAGAGGGAAAAAAAAATCCCAAAAGATTAGCCTACAAAATGCAAATGCTTGAGGTGGGCAGGGTTTTTCTTTTTGTTTACCCAAGCAGGGGGTTTGTTGGCCTGAAGGAAATCGACATCTGTCCAGCAAGACTCGTCGATGTACTGGTTCTGCTCGGGGGATTGATTAATGGAAACTGTGGCAGCAGACGATGTGACCACCACACGCTTTACGGTTTTGGCCTTACTGCACGCCTTTAGAACATTCACGGTCCCGTTGATCGCCGGTTCGATTAAATCCTTCTGCAACACATAAATTTATTTGCAGGTTACAGAAAAAACTAGGGTTAATTTAACTTGCTTGGTACATATAGTAGATTAGGTGTATAATGTTACCTGTGGATCTTTGGGGGCGAACTCTGTAGGAGTCGCTACATGGAAAACCCCGTCGCAGCCGGCGATGGCGACATCGAAGCTGCCGTCTTCAGACAATTCTGCCCTGAAAAGCTTCAGCCGTTTATCGGCGCCGGGGAGGCTGAGCAGATGCGATACCTTGGCCTTGTTGTCTGTAAAATTATCAAAGAAATTGACTGTTATTTTCAGAGACAAAAAGAAATGGTGCTGGAAATTGTAATGGATAGTAATGGGATTCGAACCTGGGTCGCGAGCTGTGGCGTGCACCGTGTAGCCCTTTTCCAGCAAGCGCTTCACCAGCCAGGAGGCCATAAATCCTGCCGCTCCAGTCACGCAGACGGTCGTCTTTGCAGCAGCATGGCCGTTCACTGGTGCTATGGCCGCCATTGTGGACTGTTTTCTTGCTTTCTTCGAGACTAAATTTAATGGACTGGCTAGTTATATGACTCTTCAGTCTTCTATGCACTTCATATATTTATACAGAAATAGCATCTGGTGGCATTTCTCTGGGGGAGCTCCAGTGGTTGAAAGAAGGGTAGCTGGAAGGAATTTAAGATGGAGTTTTGACAGATTTTAGAAGTAGTTGGATTTGTGGCATTTAATGGAGTTGCGACAGACATCTGAAACAGTAAATTCGGTTTTAATTGAAATGGGGGAACAGATGGCGAAGGGACGGCACAGATTCAATCTAATGTTGTCACCCTATACCTAGTACCGTACATAGCCTTCGAACTTCATATAACAACTACCACTCTACCCTTCTTCCTTCAACACCCCTTTGAAAGACTGTTCGACGGGACAGGTAAAATACTAGAGAATATCTCCACCGTGGACTGGTATTTTTATATCAATATTATATAGTAAAAATAAGATAAATTAGCTTAAGTGGATCAAATAAAAGTAGTATCTTAATGGGAGGATGTAGTGGGTTGTCTTTAGGGGATTACTTTGTTAGTAGGGGTTTCGTTTTGAAGAGGGTGATGTGGTCGTAGTTATAGTCTTCATTTTAAAAACTTTTCTTAGGGCTTCTTAAAATAGAGTATGGGGATAGATTTTATTGTTTATGGATTCGATTGTGTGAAGAGTTTTTAGCATCAACATTTCAAATCACATTTTGTGATCCATTATCAGGATGAAAGAGAGCAAGAGGAGAAAATCATGGAGTCTGATTTGAAACATTGATGCTAAAAACTCCTAACACAATCAAATCCAGAAGCAATACAAATTTATGATATGGATTGTGGAAACTTACTATCATTAAGAGTATGGGGATGTTTTTTGTTGACATATGATCAATCAATTGTTTCAGAGCATGTCAAAGGGCTTCTTAAAACAGAGTACATGGATGTTTTTAATCAACATATGATCAATCAATTGCTTCAAGGCATAACAAAGGCACCCCAATTAACATGATAGTGGCAAGTACCCTTAAATGCCTATTGATCAAAAAGAAGAAAAATAAAAAGATGAATTATTCTTTTTTTTTTTTGGTGACTCAGAGGTATCCCCAGACCATGCGTTCAAATCGTGTAGGCCTTGCGACTCAACCAAGTGAACTCAACCACCCTTGCCCTGGTCTTACTTTTTTGCCACGTTTGGGGGAGGAGGAGGCGAGTTGAGGCGAGACTAGTCCTCTAGGAGCTAAGACTGCACCTGACACGACCCTAAACAATTTCATCTGAGGGAGAGAATCGATCTCAGGACCTACATGGGACGAACTCAAAGCCCTTAACCAACTACGCCACCCATTCGGGTCATGAATTATTCTTTTTAATTTTTAATGTTTAACTTTGTTTAGGATAAGCATCAAGATAAGAATTAAAATTATATATTAAAAATTGCTAAACTTAATGATGGTTGTCTCTACTATTATATTAAAATATTAAAAATATTATATATATTATGAAGAATAATATTGAAAAATATCTCATTCACTAGAATATATAAGTGGCCATCAAATGTAAACTTAATGTTTTACAATTATTGTTGTATGATTTGAAAATAACATAATTGAACAAATCGTACATAAAACAAAACTCTCACCATCAAACATTGTCTTTATTCAAATAATTTAAATTCTTAAGAAATGCATAATATTTAACAACTAATTTGTTTATTACAAATCTCCATGATTGTCTAAATGATTTTACTCTTTAATAATATTATTATATTGAACAACATATTTGTCAACCACCCAATATTCTCCACCACTAATTTAAATGTTTAAGAGTATTTAGTATTTATCAATATATTTGTCTACTACATAATATCTCTCCCTCTTATAAATTTTACATGTAGTGTCACTATGGAAAGTCGTGATCACTTTAGAAGGTAAGTATATGTTAAACTGCTTAGCTTTTGGATTCAACTATGTATTTTTTTGTCGACGTTTCGGATCACACTCAGTGATCCATCATCAGGAAGAGGAGAAAATTATAACAAGTGCATTTTCTCGCAACTTGAACAAAAACTAGCTAAATGAGATGAGGGGAGGTACATTTTGATAGGGTTTGAAATTACAAATAAATTGTAATTATATATTTTTCTATGTTGCATAATAATATAATTCTTTATGATCTTTATTTTTAATGATCTTTTATGTTTATTATGCATGTTCAAATCAACCATACTTTTGATGAGTGGATAATATAATAAAATGGCAATATATCTCATATTATCATTACTACTATTCTTTCTAGAGAAAATGTCACTCACAAAGGCCTAAAAATTATCTCAAATGTGTGCCATGAGGTAAGCACATTATTCCTTCCTCACTTGATACATCCATAAGTTATTTGCATTGATCGTATTTGTAAATAGTATGAAAATATTTTTTTATAATTGGTATTTTATTTCTTAAACCCCCTTAATAAAAATGCTTAAATGTTAGGTTTAGCGTAATTGAAGGAACCACAATGTTAAGCTAGTGAAGGATATAGTATGATCATGGTTTTATTTTTTGTCTTGAAAAAATCATAATCATGCACCAAAGTTGGATCCCTAATGTAGACCAAAGATGAAAGAATCTAGTTGTTGAATGCCTTCTTGACATGTCTTAATGGCAGTAATCCTCCTTATAAAAGATTTGGAATTTAAATTCAAAATTAGGTGGGAAGACTTTCCTCCTTTAGATAAAATATAAAATACTTGAGGGATTTGTTGTCACATGAAATTGCACCCTACTAAGCACAAAGTTCAACATTCCAATGACACAATGGAAACAACCTCAAGGTGTGGAACCTTTGTGCAAATGAGGTCGAGTCTTCGGAGAAGACCGGGTTCCTCTTTCAATCCAAGTGCAATGTGTTAGTCCAACCTAGCACATGAAATCCTACCACTACCCTACTCTAACAACTCACAGGGAAAAAGGGTTAGAAGGAGAACATGAAAGGGAAATGGAGGTGATACACCAAGATGGAAAGTCATATCTTCCTGGCTTAGACTGCTCAATACATCATTGAAGAGGGACCAAGGGACTTACACAACTCTCTATTTAGTTGATTTCAGAGGAAAACATGGAGGTTAGGGTTTGACAGAGTGTTGGAATGAAAGAGAGTTTCTCAACACAACAGTTGCAAATGATTTAACTCAAACATGCATGCATGAAAAACACAAACCAAACATTCAGATATGAGGGTAATGAACTTACTCAAACATACAAAAGTTGAGAAGAGGAAAGCTTAGTCAATTTCATTACCATAGAGGCAAAAGCCAATCTTTACAATGGCAGAGTGTAAAATATAGTGTCTATACAAGAAAAACCCTAGAGGAGCCAAAGGAAGAACCCTTAGAAAAGAATACAAGTGTTGCCTTTATAGATCAAGAATAACTTGGATGAATGAAACTCAAACCCTAACCCAGCTAAGGTTAGCAGTCAAAGAGATCTGATCAAGAAAATATCTATTATGAAATTCACACCAAGAAGAGCCTAGAGAGAACAAAGTTTGCACACCATCCTCCCTGCCATAAATATTTGCTTGAAAGTCATCCAAATCCCCCACAAAATTAAGGATATGGGTATGCAGCTCATCAAAAGGAATAAATGAATATGACCGCCACAAATCCACTTTCAAGAGTTAGAGAAAGCATTTAATGTTGTCCTTGAAAACCTAAAAATCAAATTTGGTAGTTGTGGAGTGGTTCACGCATTAATGAAGCTGCCTAGAGAAAACATGTGAAAATCCACTAAAAGGTCAGGGCGTTGAGCCCAAAAGAAAACCTTTACTAAGCATTAAATGGTTTGGAGTTGCAAAACAACCCATTTTGTATGGGTGTTGGACTATCGAAGATAGGGCTTCAGGCATACCACTTACCACATACCAAAGGAAAGAAGAGAGAAGGAAGGAACTACAAAGTCAAAAGGAACCATTGAGGGTCGAAGAGAAGGGTTGCCTCTTATCGAAGAAAGATAAGAGGTAAAGGAGAAGGTCGAAGCCCGACATCTGAAAACTCAACACTTAGTCAATTTTTCAAAGGAAAGAGTGAAAATGAGAAGGAAGAAGGAAGAAGGAAGAAAGCAAAAAGTTTGAAGTCCAAAAGCAAGAGGTGAGATTTCAAGGATCAAAGGTCGAGAGGAAGGCTTACACCCTGCGAAGTGAAAACAATAAGAGGGAAGAGGTAAGGATGAAGGATGACACCCAAAGACTGACAGAAGAAAGGAAAAAAGATGGAAGAGGTAAGAGGGAAGACTGGCCCCCGAAGTCTGACAAACCAAGACTTAGAAAAATATTGATAACTTTAATCAAGCTTCGGTGATCGAGGGTAAGGCTTGAAGCTTACCATGAGAGATCAGTAAAGGGTAAGGTCTAAGGTCGAAACCTAAAACACTTAGAGGAAAAGGGAAGGAAGAGAAGAAGGAGCAAGAGCAATGAAGAAGGCATGCGAGTAAGTAGGTAAGTGAAAGTCTAAAAGCCCAAAAACCTAGGACTTATCCAATTTTGGGAACCTTCAAGGAGAATTCATGCAAGATGGCCCATGCAGGATCTCTTGAATCAGTTATCAATGATGGGTCATCAAGAGTGGCATGAAATGTCAACATTTTTGGCAACTTCTGCGGGATGATTGCCTGCTAATAATGGGATCTAGAGGCCTTAACCATCCATTGGGCATAGAGTCATAAAGGGGACTTACAAAACTGGGCCTCCTAAGAGCAAAACAAAACATGTGCAGGCTTGCACTTGGACAAAAGCATGAAAGTTAACAGAAAACATTCCCTTAAGGAGAATACAGGGTGTGCAAAAGGACTTCATGGAAAGCAAGATATTTACAATATATACATTAAAAACTAACAAAAAGAAAAGAATAGAAGTTTTCCTTTGTCAAAGATAAACCTTTTGAAGGAGTTGATCTCCCTCAAACCATAGTTGCAACCACTGAAAATTGTTGCTAACATGCATGGAACTACACAAAATGTCTACAAGGTGAAGGATCATTTCATTGTAAATTTTTCTATTGCAGGGGAACCATATGATGCAAGTGTCAGATTCATCTAACATCAGTGCCTCAGGTGAGCATACAACAACAAGGGTTCAAACTTTTCTAAAGATAGGCCAACATCCAAGAGAAAACCTTTTGTAAGGGGAAGAGAACTCTCCTCACAAAAGGACAGGTCATTTCCATGGCTACTAACCACCTCATTGCATGAATTGAAACAAAAAGAAAAAGTTTCCAACTCACATGGTAATGCAAAATATGCCAAACCTGTATTTTGATCTACACAAGGAATCTCTTCTCCATGCACCTCAAATGAAAATCTTTGAAGCTTAGGCATACTATCAAATTGAACAATGGGAGCATCACTCTCCATGAAATTGTGTGGCTTCTCAATAATTACTGAATCACTTGCATTGATGTGCATTTCATCAACACAAACCTCAAATTTTCAAGTAAAGAACTAAATTCTTTTGATTGCCTCTCTATGTTCATTATTTCTTGGCAACTAGCTACAACAAAATTAGATTCTTGGCATGTAATGGTTGCCGCGTCCTCTTTTGTTTCCTCATTCTTATGCTATTTCCCTCCTATCTCATTCTTATGCTATTTACCTTAACTATTGATATATTAGAGTACCTAATAAATAATATACAAAACATTATATTAAAAACAAATAATACCTCAACCATTCTTATATTTTGTATAATTCAAATTCAAATTTAAATAATTCATAAATATGAACCCTAATAAATTTTTGACATTGTCATTACCCATGTGATTTATATCCTAAAAAGTATCATAGTACCAAACAACTAATTTGTTTACTATAACTTATAATATTTTCGAACTGATAATTTAAATGCTTGTGAGTATTTAATATTGAAAAATGACTTTTTATACCATATAATATGAATTGCATGTATAACATCAATATGAAACGTTATGTCACAAAGCATTTTTTAAAAACTATGTAAGGAAATGTTATATATTAATACAAAGTTTGTAAAATTACAATACTAAGTTCTTTTTTCATAGGAGAAATTTGTTATTGCATGTTATATCATATTCTTTTCATAATTAGAATAGTTCATTGATTTATTGATTTTTAATGATCTTTTATAATTATTGCATATACCTAAATCAACTTCTCCTTTAGTTGAATGGATATCATAATATTTAATATAATCCTATTCTTTCTAGGTAGGAAGGAAATGCCATTAATGGAGGCTCAAAACTTTGTATCAATTATTTATCATGAGATGAGCACAATGTCTCTTTCTCACCTAATTAAATAGTATGAAAACTATTTTATAATTGGTATTTTATTACCTAGTCTCTCTTAATTCAAGAATATTCAAATATTGGGTTTAGTATAATTGAGAGAACTATGATGTTAAATTAGTCAATGGTTTAGTATGATTAAGGTTTTAATTTTTATTTTTAAATTTGCAATTAGTGTGATAGTGATTTTAAATTATGGTTTATAATTCTTTAAAATCTTGTTATTTGTATTGTGGCGTTGAATTGGAGAGATTTAATGGTCTATAATAGTGAGTCAATTTAACTACTATTTTTATTTTTATTTTATTTTGCTAGAGGTGTTCCATTATTAACTTGTCAAAATTTGTATGGTGTATATAGAGAAAGAATAACCCTTCTACACTTGATCACGGAAAATAGTTTGTATTCAAATTAATCTCAATAAAGAATTAAAATTTATATGGTATTTAGGTTGACAATTTTAGTTACACATAAAGAGTCATTTACATTAAATTTCCAAATGCTTTTCTATATTGTAAATCTCATAAGTTTTACAAGATTAAAGACAAATTTGTTTTTCCTTATCCAGAATCTAAGACCAACTCCAAGAACATAATTAACCTTTGGTAGATAAGAGAAAGATTAGACAATGAAAGTCTAAAAAGATTATACTCAAATTGAGTAGGATCTAAACTTAAGTGGCATGGCTCTCTCCTTGACAAATTAAACTATATTCATTCAGCTAGGAAAATAATTAATTGATAATTAAAATTAGTTAAGAGAAAATATTTGTTTAAGTAATTTAGTTATTAAAAAATGGTAATGATAATAATGTGAAACAAACAAACAGACAAATGCATAATTATAATTAATATATTAGATAGTGATATTATTAATAATAACACTCATTTAAATTTGTTTCAATCGTACATAAATTATAAATGAAATTCATTTATGTATTCATAAAAAAAAAAGTAAATGAATTAGTTTGTTTTTTTGGTTGTTTGCTTTTTATTCTAGAATACATAACTTAAGCTAGAAGATTTTTACTATTAGAAAATAACAATTTTTTAGGTATATAAAAGATCTATCTATGATAGAAATTTTTTAATCAAATAGATAAAAAGAAAGACTAAACTATAGTTTGAATTCAATTTTTATTCTCTCTTTTGTTTGTTTGATCAATTCAAATAAATTTATAATGAAAACAAACAAAATTCATCTACTTGAAAAATGAAAATCTTTATTGTAGTAATCTAACTTTGTCCTATCATCTTTGTACCTGCTAACCATTTCCTTCCACCTCTCTCTTATTTAGAACTTTATTTTCCCATTTTCCTTTATCTAATTTATTTTAAATATATATTAGAAAGGAGTTATCACTAACTAGTTGAGGATAATTCATTTTTTAATAAATATAATTATTTTCTTCACATTAATTCATGATAACAACTCAATCAAGAAAAATGTATAGTATTTAACTTTTATAAAGAAGGGGTTATCTTCCTCCTCAAACTCACTAACTAGTCGAGAAAAATATTGTTAAAACAAAATAAATTACTTTTCCTATGTAAACATCTTTATCAACTTTAGCCAACAAGTAAACCAAGTAGATTAGTTATTTTCCAACTATTATTTTTCATGCAAATCCTCTTCTTAACTTGAGAGTAAATTTTAGTTTAACTAACATTTAACAAAAATAATAATAAGAAAAAATTGCATACTCCTCTCTCCTTTGTTTGTGTTTGAACAACCTATGCACATGGTGGATTCTGCCTTGGGGGTACCCCACGGTCCCCCTTTGTCTCGCCTGACCCTCGAGAGCCACTCCTAGAGGGTTCAGTCCTTCAGTTGTGGGTCATTCGGAGTCACCCATGATTCCAATATTGTCTGGTGTGGAAGTGTCGGCAATCAAAATTCTTTCGGAAACTAAAGGTTGGAAGAATGTGCTGACCAATGGTAAACAGAGCTCAAATCCTCCACCTCTTTTTGAAGTGGAAGTCAAAGCTTCGAGAACGGGTTTTTCTATCTCTAATACAATCAGTGATAGGATTCTCTCCTCAATGGAGAACACAGTTGTGTGCCATTTTCTCTCTTTTCGTCCCACTATGGATATGGTTTGAAGATGGATGCTTCTAAATGGCACCTCAAAGGAAGTGTGGAAATTTGCGCAATGTCAAGTGGTCTCTTCCTTTTCAAATTCACAGCCTCGAAAGACTTGGTTGCGGTTCTCTCTTCTGGGCCTTGGGTGTACGGAAAGCACAATTTTGCTTTATGCTATTGGAAGTCAGGGTTTGACCTTGCAGTGGATCTAAATAAATCAACACCGGTTTGGGTTCATCTGCCTAGATTTCCCTTGGAATACTAGGATGAATACATCTTTAAAAGCATTGGGGATTCCTTGGGATAGTTCATTACTTCAAACTCCATCACCAGTCCAAATCCAGGTTAGTGTCTATCCGCTTTTGTGTGAATATTAGTGTGGATTAGACACTTCCTAACTCTATGAAGCTGAGCTCTAAGTTTGTTACCTGGGTCCAACCTGTGTGTTATGAAAATGTTGTTGTTTACTATTAGAAGTGTGCCAAACCTGGCCACCTTATCTCTAACTCTAAATCTTCCTTTAATTGGGAGACTAACCCAAGAGACTTTGCTACAAATGCTCACCCTCCTTTGGAAAATGATGTTATAAAGGATGGTGATTTGGCCAAGTCTTCCTTGCTAGGTTTGGTTGAACCCCCAATCTATGGGGATCCTCTTAGTGGGATGGAGATTTCTATTGTTGATCCGACTTCAAGCCTTGCTATTCCTTCTCTAACTGAGAATGTGGTAGTTGATAAGATGTTGGATGTAGATGATCTATCCTCTAGCCTAACTCTTGGGGGTGATGAGTTAGTAGGAGGTTCCTTGTTGGAGGTGGGTTTGGCTGGGACTAGTGAGACTATGGGTGAAGAGGGTGAAATTTGGGAGGATATGGGTAATAGAGTGTTTGAAGAGACAAATTTTAGTTCAGAGGGTTTGAATTAGGAGAAAGCTATAGAAGAGGATAACTGGGTAACCCCAAAGAAAAGAGGGAGGAAAGAAAAGGCGAATGTGGGAGGTGACTCCAAACCTAGAAGACCCAACCAGGGACTAGTGAGGCTGAGAGAGACTAAAAATAAAATAACTATTGGTAAACAGAGGACATTGGAAGTGTCCTCCAAGAAAGGTCAAAAATGAAGGTCATGTCATGGAATGTGTGAGGGCTAAACAACTCTCATAAGTAGCTTGCTTTGAAGAACTATGTCTTAGAACATAAGGTAGATGTGTTACTTTTACAAGAAACCAAGATGAAGAAAGCTAATTTTGATAATATTGCTAAGTATTTATGGCCAGGTGCCACTTACTCTTACAGTGATGTTGAAGGGGCATTAGGTTGTCTTGTTGCGCTTTGGAACCCCTATAGGTTTAATGAATTTGAACTACTATGCTTCTGAAGTAGTGTGGGTGTTTCCTTTTCCTACCTGGGCAGCTCTTGGTCGCTTATCAATGTTTATGCTCCCAACTAGAGAAATGCTAGGAATGCTCTGTGGCAGGTTCTTTCTGGATAGGTTAAAGATAATAGCAGTTCTCATTGGTTGGTGGTTGGGGACTTCAACTCCCCCTTATATCCTTAAGAGAAAAGTGGTGGTCTGGTGGATTATTCTGATAGCATGGTCGATTTGGCAATCTTCTTGAGTTTTATTGGCTTGATTGACATTGACTTATCGAGCCAAGCTTTTACTTGGACCAACAGGTGTCTTGGGGAGGACTTGATTCAAGTTAGATTAGATAAATTCCTTCGCTCAAGTAACTGGACCGGCCTGCTTAGTGCCACTCTTCGGGCTCTACCCAAGATGGTGTCGAATCACAATCCTCTGCTGCTAATCTCAAATGACCATTCTGTTATTGGTTCGTTCCCTTTCCAGTTTGAGATAATGTGGAATTCTGACCCTAATTTCAAGAACAAAATTGTTGAATGGTGGAATATTCATGTTCGTGGCTCTACCATGTTTAGGATCTTTTTTAAACTTAAACATATCAAATGTATGGTGAAAGGATGAAACAAAAGGTTTTTTGGGGACGTTTTCCAAAAAAAAAGAATTGTTGGGGATAAATTGAAAATTATACAAAATAAAATGGAGGGGGATGTTAGTCTACCTACTTGCAACTAGGAAAAAGAGAGCTTAAGGGAGTGGGAGAAAATTCTAAGGAAAGAGGAAATTTTCTAGAAACATAAATCTAGGGTCCAATGGCTGAAAGAAGGTGACAATAGCACCTCTTTTTTCATGTTTCTGACATTAAACATAAGAAAAGGAATCAAGTAACTAAATTGCATAATGAGCAGGGGGATGTGATCAATTCACCCTCCCAGATCAGTCTCTTGGATGAGGATTATTTTTAGATGGCTTATTTGGCTCCTCGTGAGGCTCCTAACCCAGTTTTGGACATTTTGCTACTAGACCCTCTCCTAACCATAATTTCCCAAAATGATAACCTTGGGATCCTCAATGTTGTCACTCCTGACGAGGTTAGGTTGGCTACTTTTAGTATGGGGGCTTACAAAGCGACTGGCCCAGATGGTTTTCCACCGGCCTTCTTTCAGATCTTTTGGGAGATTGTTGGTGGGGACCTCATCTTAGCTGCTCGTGATTTTTTCAAATCTGGTAAGATTCTCAAACAACTGAACCACACCTTTATAGCCTTAATTCCCAAGATTTTTGATCCTCAGTCTATGACTCATTTTAGTCCCATCAGTCTTTGCAATACCTTTTATAAAATCCTCTCTAAAATTTTTGTGAATCGCATCAAACCTCTCTTTGAAAAACTTATTAGCCCCACTCAACAAGGGTTTGTGACTAGTCGTCATATCCTTGATGCTACCATAACCACCCATGAATTACTCCATTCCATGGATAGATGCAACTATGTTGATATGGCCCTTAAATTAGATATTTCAAAAGCCTATGATAAGGTGATTTGGGACTTTATCCCAAAAGTATTAGCTAAGTTTGGTTTTGATGAATTTGTGGTTAAACTCATAATGGAATGTGTAACAATGATAAATTACTATGTTCTAGTTAATGGGACTCCTTTTGAGGTTTTCTTTGTTGGGAGAGGTATTAGAAAGGGTGACCCCCTTTCACCTTACTTGTTTATCATGGTTGTGGATGTCTTGAGTAGGAAATTTTCTAATCTGTTGATGGAAGGGTCTATTAAGGGAATCAAGGTTGCCTCTTCCTTAGAGCTGACTGTGATCCCAAAATTTGTGGATGATACTTTCCTATTTGGGAAAGCCTCTATGATTGAAACTAGGAAATGGAAAAATTGTCTCAACAACTATGCTACTTGTTCTAGCCAATATATTAACTATAAAAAAAGTATGATTTACTTCTTCAACAACACTCCTAACCTACAAGCTCGAGTGACTACATTCCTGGGATGTATGAGTGGTTCTCTTCCTTTGGTTTATCTTGGTTTACCCCTTATTGTCAAGGAAGTCACTCCTAACTTTTGGAATTTGGTCCTTGAAAGGATCCAAAGAAAACTGGTTGGGTGGAAAGGCTCCATCCTTAGCCATGCTGGGAAACTATAGCTCATGTCTACTGCTCTTCAAGGTATGCATGCCTACCTCCTCTCCATTTTCAAGATTCCCAAATATATTGCTGAGAAGTTTGAGAAAATTCAAAGGACTTTCCTCTAGTCTGGGATTGAGGAAAAGAAGAAATTTGCTCTGGTTAAATGGGAAAAAGTATGTCAACCTAAACATTGTGGTGGGCTTGGGATTAGGATTGTCTCTAAAACCAATAAAACTTTAATGGCCAAAGTGGGTTGGGACCAACTAAGGAATAGAAAGGATTGATGCAAGATTATGAATGCTAAGTATCTTCAAAATAGACCTTTGATTGACTATCTCTTGGAGGTTCACCCTTTGGGTTCCTTGGCTTGGAGGAGCATTTGTAGTCTACAAGGTCTATTGAGGAATGGGATGAAATGGAAGATTGGTAATGGTAATAAAATCATATTTTGGGAGGACCCATGGTTACTTGATACCCCTTTGGAAAACTCTAAATTTAGAAATCTTATGAGGCTGAAACAACGGTTCTTTGGTGTTCATATTAGTGATTACCTCCTTGGCCCACATGGTACTAAGAAATGGAATGATTTGGCCCTTTGCTACCCTTTATCCCCTGATCTGAGCCTCCTTGCCAAGACCCTACAGGAGTTGCTCTCCCTTACTAGACATCCTTCAACCAACATTGGGGATGAGTTCTTCTGGACTCACGATAAGCAAGGAGATCTTTTAGTTAAATTGGCTTACAATATGCTGACATACCAGGGTGTTTTCCTTGATATTTGGAAGAGGGTTTGGAATTGACACATGCTCCTAAAAGTTAATTTTTTTTGGTGGACTGTCTGCCATAATAGGATTCTTACTCAAAACAATTTGAGGAAAAGGGGATTCTAGATTCCCAACAAATGTTTCTTATGCAAGTGCAATGAAGAATCGGTGGGCCACTTATTGTTACACTGCCCATTTATTGTTGGTGTGTGGGAGCTGGAAGTAGAATGTTTGGGCATTCAATGGACTATGTGTAAGGATATTAGATCCTTTGTCTTGAGTTGGACTGGACCCTTCATCCACCCCTTACCTTGTGAAATTTGGAACCAGGTTCCCCCCATTATCTATTGGTGCTTATGGAAAGAGAGAAACAATAGGATTTTTAGGAATATTGATATGAGTCCAAAGGAGGTTTTTGGTGTTGGTTCTCGGCTCATTGTGGATAATATTTCGCTCTTCAAAGGGAAATCCCTAAATAAAGTTCTAACTAAGAGGGAAATTATTATGGAAAAATCTTGGCATTAGATCCCTGGCTAGAAGAGACACTATATGGAAGCCTCCTGGTAGTGGTTGGTATAAAATTGATTTTTATGGGGCAACCAAAGGAAACCCAAGTGTCAGCCTCCTACAAGGATCTCCTAACTAGGCTTCTATATCCATATTTAGAGATGACATCTAACTTGAATAGCTATTCGACCATCGTGGAGGTGCATTTAAGTTGTCAACCCATGGACATAGACTTGAAATCATTCATCACTATATGTGCACTAGGAATTCCTAAGTAGCCATCTCTAATCTACGGCTAAGAAACACACAATATAGAAAGTAAATTGCAGGAAGGAAATAAAGCAAAAGCTAAGCATTAACTAACAACTAAACTAAGATGCATAACAAGAATAAATATATGGTTGGACAAACAAGAAACTACTCTGTCTACTTTGGCTATAGGAACAGACACATAATGGACTTCTAGTGGCTACAGGAACAGTCAATACCAGATTTTGAACTAAGTATAAGAATTAACACTAAGCTAATTACTCTAAAGAAAAGATTACTCACCAAGTAGGGCCCCTTGGATGAGTATCCACTAAAACTAATACAAACTCAAATACTCAAATTTAGACTATCATCTCATTCATTGAAAATTATGTAAATAGAGTAATCGACATGGCTGTATGGAAAAATAGAGAATGCTCAATACATCAATATCATCTTTCAACAATCAATAACTAAGGTACAAACTCCCTAGAAGGAGATTCAAATCAATATTTATTCAACTAGCTAAACAGGGTGGTCAACTCCCACTAACTGGGAGGACACCATTTAGGGAAAGCAGGAAAAGAGTGGTAGAGCAGTTACACCTGCAAGGAATCCAGTCAGACATGCATGCCCAAACGTGGACCCAACACTACAGTAACACTCGCGATTGCTCAATGCCATAAATACAAGGTGGTTAAAATTTTTTGATGTGGGGAATATGCCATCGTCGCTCTTCAATTGACTCCTTTGAACGATTCCCCTGCATGATCATTTGTCAGTTTCCTTTCCCAACTTAGCATCCACCAATTGTGTCCTGCATGGCAATGTTAGTACACATAATAATTGCACATCCATGCCATAAATACAAGGTGGTTAAAATTGTCTGATGTGGGGAATATGCCATCGTCGCTCTTCAATTGACTCCTTTGAACGATTCCCCTGCATGATCATCTGTCAGTTTCCTTTCCCAACTTAGCATCCACCAATTGTGTCCTGCATGGCAATGTTAGTACACATAATAATTGCACATCCAAAATCACCTTAGAGAACATTCATCAATCACATGCAAAATTAATATAGATAATCTGCATAATATGTTAATGTCATTGAAACTTCACAAGGATAGGATAAACCCATTATCAACGGTTTGAGGGAAACATTATACAAAATATTAACATTTGACGACTAAAGTTCATGATAATTCCAGCAAATGAACTATAAACTCTACCTAAGATTTAACCAAAAAATAGGCTCATCACCAAGCAGAGCTAGCATAGGAGGGGTTATCAGATATTGCAAAGGAAATTTTGTGGCTAGTTACTCTGGGGGGATTGGTACCCAATCTTCTATGATTGCATAAGCTAGAGCGCTACTTAAGGGCTTACAGTTAGCTGTTTCGATGGGGATTGAGAACATTCATATCGAAGGTGATTCTAAGTCTATTATTCATGTTGTTAACTTTGGAAGATTACTAGGGTGGAGTACTAAAGACATTCTATTAAACATAATGCTCTTTGCGTCTAAGTTGAATTTAAAGATTGCTAACCACATTTATCGAGAGGGCAATCAAGTGGTTGATGCCTTAGCCAACTTTGGCACACATTGGAAATTCTCTAAGTGCTGGCATAATTTGGGGAATCTACCACCAGTTATTCAAGGTCTAATCCTAAAGGAGAAAATCCCTTACTTGATCCATGATAATAACTAATCATGCACTTTTATGGGCTTCATAGGGAGTCCACATGCTTGTCTTATGGGCTATGTGGACGGGTGTTAATTCTGAGGTGGCCTACAAGTGGAAAATTTTGAATAATGAGGCAGAGCATTTTTAAAAAGGGTATCATAAGGAATTATGGTGGGTACTTTGTGATTAAGGCCAAGTTGGACTGTACCTTACATAATCTCCTTTTGGGGATTGTGCTAAGCTATCGTATTTTCAAGTTTTTTTATTTTAATATTGATGTGACTACTAATTATGAGATCAAGCTCCTAATTGGATCTATCATTTCTGCTACTTCGTCTCCTCTTCTAAAAGTAGGCTTCTTAGGTGTTTCTAAATTTGGCCCCGTGGCCATCTTGCCTTGGTTTATGTGTAAAAACAACATGGAAGGAAAACCTTCCATTCCCATCATGTCCTACTTACCTAGCCGCAAGTGTTTGGAGATCCTTATTTATGAATTCATAAAGATTTCTTTTAGGGAATTATCTCCTCAAGTGTGAAACCTGTACATTGCTTTGATTACCCAAGGCTGCTTTGTTTGGCTTAAAGTCCTTAGTGTGCGAGTGACTTTTCACTTAACCATTTTCTCTAACCTTTTTCTCTCACAGGATTTCTAGTTATTCCATGTGCAAAGAGACATTATGGGTAGTGATAGGATGCGAACGAAGCCAGAAAACTGTGGCGAATTTCACAAAAATCCATTGGTGTGGCACATATGTGTCGAAGGTGGTCTGGCTCCCCTGATGGAGAGTCTAGTGGGTCACGACCCTAATTTGTCTGTGCAGTTTTCTAACTCTTGGAAAGATCATTGTGTGACTATAGGTGGTATTCCCTTTGAAGTGAACTAGGAAGTGATAGCGCAGGCGATGGGGCTTTTGAGTACTAGTAAGAAGTACCCAAAGCATACAAATGCCCAAGATAATGAAATTCTGAATGCTTTCTTTGTTGGGAACAAGAATCTGGTTCGTAACCAGTCAGGGTTTGAGAGAGAAGCTCTTCCACAACCTTGGGACCATGTCTGCCTCGCCCTAATGAAGTACATGACTCTGGAAGGTAGATACAAAGCATACTACTTCTACCATTTCCCTCTTTTAAATCACATTTGGCATAAAATTGTGTTAAGCTTTCCTTTCTTCCTTCTTAAGGATTTAGAGAGCTCTATTGAAAAATGCATTGAGACTACTGGCCTAAATCCTAATGATACTCCTCCCCTATTGCTTCACCAAGGCCTCATTTTGAGGCTCTACCACTTCCATCTTGCATTATGCCTACCCAAACCCATTTCTACTATCCGTGTTGAGGAAATTAATCCTCCTATTGTGACCAATATATCCCCTGCCGAGTCCAAAGGCCCCATCAGGTAAACCCATCTGGTCTCTACTGATACACATAAGCCTAAACCTATTGCTAAGAAGCTTAAGGGGAATGTTGGAATTGACCATACTAGTGTTGTGGCTAGTCTCTATGAGCTCAGGTCAACCCCTACCAAGACTATTAGCAAACCCACCCCAAAGAAGAAAGGTAAGGAGGAAGCGAAGGGTTTGATGGATCCTCTTACCAGGGGCAACAAAGGTAAAAATGTGGTGGGAAGGGATTCTAAGGGGGACACAGTGGTTGAAGCTGTGATGGTGACTAGTGGCAATACCATCATCAGGAGGTTTGGTAGGCTAGCTAAGAATAGCAAGAAAGTGTAGGTTAATGACTTGGATTCATAAGAGGAGCGGTCTAACAACAAAGATTGCAGGAATGAGGAGTCTAGGGATGAGGAGGAGGAGTATGTTGGAGGGCCCCACTCCATTCTTGATATTAGCAAAGTGTAGAAGGAGAACTCAACTTCCCAGTCCTTGAACACGTTGGACATGGAGTGTGCTGATACTATGAAGATTGGGGATTATGGGGAGGAGCTCTGTGTGCTGTAGGAAAGAATGGAAAAGTTGGACAAGAAATTTTGTGGCTTGACTCGTTTCATTGTCAAGCTAGTCCACTATGTTACCAACACACTTTCTGTGGTTATGAAGGATGAAATGGACAAGAAGAATGCGGAAGATGGCTAGGAATGGCTTGGATATGATGTTGTTAATCTCCTATATAAGAACTAGGAAAATGCCAATTAGTCTGTTGTTGGTCCGTTTTTTTCTCTATATGTTGTTGGTTTGATGTGTATGTTTTTGGCTTAGTCTTTTAATTTTTTTGGTCTTGAAATTTATTGGCCCTTGTGGCTCTCTGTGTAAAGGGTACAACACCCTATAAATTTTTCTTACCATATCAAAAACAAAAATAATAATCACTTAACTATTCATTTAACTAATGTCTTAATTTATTTAATTTAATTGTATTTTGTACATCTTATTTTAATTTATTTTGTATGAATCCATTTAATTTATTAATATTAATATCATTATTTAATATTTAATTATTATTATGTATTTATTTTATTTCTATTATGTTTTTATTTAAGAGGGGTAAATGCTTTTAATTCGAAGCTATGAACCTGTGAGGTCACAAGCAGGGGACCTCATTCCCAACATAAACACTCAATTACACCCCAATGGGGTTTGAATCTTGATGGAAAGAGCAACAACACAACAAATTAACCATCACACCATGCCACTATTGGCATTTTATTTCTATTATTATCATTACCACTATTTAATAATTAAATTAGTGAAATAAATACTTTCCCTTAGCTAATTTTTATCATCAATTAATCATTTTCCTAGCTTAATGAATAAAGTATAATTTTTTGACTTGGAGAGGGTCGTAACATTAAGGGTTAATCTAATTTGATTATTCAAATGACTCCTCAAGTTTAAAAACATGATTGTATTACAAATCTTTTATATAACTAAAAAAATTGAAGTGTAGTTTTTAAATCATGCAATCTCAAGCATCAAAACTACCCATGATAATGAATACCTAGATATATCCCATGTTATAGGTTATATGAGGCATTTGGTCCTTTCTCAATCCTCTCATAAGAGTTATCATAGTATTTGTTTCTCCAACGAGTGGGTGAGATTCCTCATGGAGGGAAACATGAACCATTTTAAATTAGCGATATACTTTATATATGTGTCACATGTTTTCAATACTTAATGGATTAGAAAATGATGTTAGGATTTAGTTTAATATTCACCTTGCAATCCTATGTATAATATTTGTGTCTCCAACATTCTTTAAATTATTACTTGGATGCCCATAAGGAGTTAAGAAATTTATTATTATATTATTACTATTCTCTTTAAAAACTTGGAATATTATTGTAATGACATCGAATAGGGAGGTCATGAAAAAAATTTAGTAGTGGAAGTTACACAATTTTTACTCTTAAATGAAATTATCTTTCTCTCTTGGAGTGTTAAAGGTTACTTTTTGGGAATGAAGAATCTTGTCATAAAAGGTGTGGCTCTTAAATATATTTGAGATTTATGAGTCAAAGATCTTGTATATTGATGATGCCTATATTGAGTGCTTGTTCAATGCATAATGGGGAATTTAATTTTGATTGATGATCCTTTTTTGGTGGCCACTAGTTTCATGAAACCACTTGGTGTTTTAATCTTTTATTTTCTCCATATATTGGAGGCATTAGATGGAGGTTTAATAGTGTTATGTAGGATAAGTGTTTACTATCATGATGCAAAAATGTTATTAGAATGTGGTTTAGAGTGGATTGTATGTTGTATGTTGTGGTTGTGTTGTTGATATGTGGTTGTCATTGATGTTAACACTATTAGCATTGTTGCATTAGAAGCTGTATATGTCGAGGATATTGAGAAAATTGTGATAAAAAGTGCTATAGGTTGTCAGTAGTGAAGTGAAGTTATTTCTATCGGTATGTTCAATATGTTGTTGTTCTAAGATTGTGGACTAAATGGTTTCTTGTTGAGTATGTCTAGTTTATCCATGTTGAATTTCAAAGATCTACATGAAGAGTTGATCAAGTTATGAATATTTTCATTTTGAAAGTTTTTTTGTCACTTCAATTAGTGTTCTTGATTGAAGATTCTATGATTTCAGTAAGTTCAGTTGTTGTGGATGCTTCTTTGGTGTTTCATGATGCTTTTGGATGTTTCTAGTTCATTCTCTATCTTTGTGGCATGTTCACATTGATCGTTGTGCTCGTGATATGATATTTTCTCTTGCATGTTCATGTTTTTCTTATTCTTGGCTGACAAGGTGTTCAAGCATGTTGTGGATCTTCGAGGAGAAATTAATTGAAGTGTTTTCATGTTGGAGATGTTGTTTTTGGTCTTCACTATGTTATGGACAACCTTGGTTGATTTGCATGAATAATCTTTATTTTTTTGGGCCAACTGTTTGTAATTATTTTATTATCTTTTTGTGGCTGACTTATAGTGATGTAATTTCTTTTTGCGGACATTTAAGAGCGATTGTTTGAAGTGTGGAAGAGGTGTGAATGCAAAGTGTATGAGTCTTGTGTGCGAATAAAGTTCAAATCATTTGAAGGAAAAGCAAATAGTGAATAAGAGTGAAGAAGAGTGAAGAAGTGTTCATGTACTTAACCAGAACTATAACCAAGCATTAGCATATGCTATTTTCTCAGTTCAAATCTGGATGGTTTTAATCTAAATCTTTCTATAAGACAGTGTGTCTTCCTTGGGAAGTAAGCCTTGTTGTATTTGAACAGTGAGCTCTAGGAAGTGTGCTTGAATGCATGTGCATTCCCCATTCATATTTTCTTATACTTTTAACAGGGTATGATCTTGTGGATTGACTTCCACCATGGTTTTCCCCTAGCAGGGTTTCCACATAAAAATCTTAGTGTTATGTGAGCTTCTGATGTGTTGTTCATTTATGCTTTCATGATTAATGATCAGATCTGAAATTAAGGTTAATAAGTTGAATAAGTTTAAGATTCGGTGACAACTGATTCACCCCCCCTCTTAGTTGTCTGCCCTTGAGTTGCCAACAATTGGTATCAAAGCTTGTGGTTCCTTGGAAGAAGTTTAACAGCTTGAGGTGATCTAGGATGGAGACTTATAAGAAGGATAGTCCTAGATTTGATGGAACAAATTATTCCTTGTGGAAAGATTGAATGGAATTCCATCTGAGATGCATTGGTGAACCCTACTAGAGCATTACAAAAAATATATATGTTATTCCACAGAATGGTCCTACTACTTTTGTTGAGATCAAGGATGTTGAATATAATATCAGGGCTAAGGAGGCATTGTTGAGTGCTTTGACTGATACTGAGATGACAAATGTGATGGATCTAAAGTATGCTTATGAGATCTGGAAGAAGTTGGAGACCTTGTATGAAGGTGATGCAAATGTGAAGATTGCTAAGCTACAAAGTCTAAAAGGAAAATATGAAAAGTTAAAAATGGGTGATGATGAAAATGTTACTACTTTCATGCAAAGAGAAAATGAACTTGTGTGTAGTATCAGATGTGTTGGTGGATAGATAGATGAATCAGAGATTGTTGCTAAAGTACTTAGATCTTTGCCTGATTCTTACAAAGTCAAGGCTAGTGCTATTGAAGAACTCTAAAGTATGACAAATGTTACTAGAGATATGTTGATTGGTAAGCTTACTGCTTTTGAGTTGAGTGAATTTGGTGATGCCCTTCCTAAGGTTGAATTTGAATTTAAGGCTACTACATCTAGAAGAGATAGACATAGATATGATCTGGGTGAAAGTTCATTAAGAAAGACGTTCAAGTATGAGGATGAAATGAAACAACTAGATGAAGAAAGAGAGCTTGAAGAAATTGAAGCATTGATTGTGAAAAGAGAAGCCAAAGGACAAGGTAAGTATAAGGGAAATTTTCCTATTAAATGTTTCTCTTACAATAAGATAGGCCATTTTGCATCAAGGTCTCTTGAGAGAGTTTCCAAGCCAAGATTTAACAAGCCTAAATTCCAAAAGAAGTGTTACTATGTTGCTAATGAAGGTGTAATAGATGATGAATCTAACAGAGGAAATGCAAGTGAAGATGAATTGTGTGTATTGCTATAAAGGAAAATAATCCCATGTTTACTGAATTTGCTAGTTGTACAAATGTGGAAAAAGCCCTAGCTGCTCAAGTTGAAGAGAAAGATGAATGGGTAATTTACAGTGGTTGTTCTCATCATATGACATGAGATAAAAGTAAGTTTATGAATTTGGATAAGTATGCTGGTGGTGTTGTGAGATTTGGTGATAACACAGCTGGTGTGATCCGTGGAAGAGGATGCATTTCTCTTAATGGTAAGCATAACACTGATGATGTCTTATATGTTGAAGGTTTGAAGCATAATCTTTTGAGTGTTGGTCAAATGGTTGATAAGGGATATAATCTTCAGTTCATGGATGGTAAGTGAAAAATATTGGGAAATAATGGAAATGTGATTGCATCAGGTACACAAACAAAAGGTAATATATTTCATCTGAATGCTACTAGTAAAAGTTGTTTGATTGCTCAAGTTGATGAGAGTTGGTTATGGCATAGGAGAATGTGTCATGCTAACTTTGATAACATTGTCAAGATAAGTTCCACTAAAGCTACTAATGCCATATGCAAAGAATGTCAGTTAGGAAAGAAAATAAGAATTTCATTTCGAAGTAAACAACAAAACTCAAATGGATTGTTGGAACTTGTGCATACTGATTTATGTGGTCCTGCTAGAACTAGAAGTTTACAAGGTTACAGATACTTCATGTTGCTTATTGATGATTATTCAAGGATGATGTGGGCTACTTTCTTAAGGGAGAAATATGAAGCTCTAGAAAAGTTCAAGAAGGCTATGGTTGAGACATAGACTAGTTTGAAGATTAATTGTCTAATATCATATAAAGGTGGTGAATTCGCTTGTGAGTTTAATTCTTTTTGTGAGGAGCATGGAATAAAGAGACAGTTATCTGCATTGTAGACCCCTCAATAGAATGGAGTTGTGGAAAGGAAGAACATAACAATTCTGGATGCAGCTAGAACCATGATGTTGGAAGGAAATGTGCCTCATATCTATTGGAGAGAAGTTGTGAGTATTGTTGTGTACACACTTAACCGGGTACAAATCAAAGGCGATACTAGTAAGACTCCTTTTGAGCTATGGATTGGTCAAAATTCTACTGTTAGATATTTCAAAATCTTTGGAAGAAAGTGTTATATCAAAAGAGATGAAGATATAGGAAATTTTGATGCTAGGAGTGATGAAGGAATCTTTCTAGGTTATGCTACTAAAAGTAAGGCCTATCGGTGTTACAATAAAAGATTGAAGAAAATGGTTGAAAGTGAAAATGTTAAGGTTGATGAAGACATAGATACACTATCCAAAACTTGTGGATATGATTCTGATGATCAAAATGACAATACAAGCAAAGGAAAGCAAGGTCAGACTGTAAGTCAAGTTCAAATCATTCCAGTGAATCAAGAAAATTAAGAAGAAGGAAACTGATGGAAGAACAGAAGTGAGATCAGAAGAGCCTGAAGTTGAAGAACATTCTAAGAAGACTCTAAGGTATGTGAGACTGAATCATTCAGAGAATCATATCATAGGTGATAAGAACAAATGTGTCTAGACTAGGAGAAAAATTATAGAAGAGTATTGTTTGATTTCAAAGACTAAGCCTAACAATGTGAATGAAGCATGCAAAGATGAGCATTGGGTTGAAGCAATGAAAGAGGAACTACATCAAATTGAGAAGAATGATATATGGATTATTGTTCCTAGACCTAAGGATAAGAATGCAATTGGAACTAAATGGGTCTTTAGAAACAAACTAAATGAACAAGGTGAAGTGGTTAGAAACAACGCAAGACTAGTTTGTAAGGGATATTCTTAAATGGAAGGTATTGATTTTGAAGAAACCTTTGCCCCTATTGTTATAATTGAAGCTATGCGATTGTTTCTTGCTTATGCTACTCATAAAGACTACAAGGTTTATCAAATGGATATCAAGTCTTCTTTTCTAAATGGAAAATTTGAAGAAGAGGTATATGTTGAGCAACTTGATGGATTCCAGTTGACTGATCAGGAAGATATGGTGTGTCGATTGAAGTTAGCATTGTACGGTCTTAAGCAAGCCCCTAGAGCATGGTATGCCAAATTGGATAAGTACTTGGCGAAACTTGGATTTAACAAAGGTACTATTGATAGTAATCTATATTTCAAGAATGATGATAAATATTTGATTGTGGAAGTTTTTGTTGATGATATCATATTTGGAGGAGATGATAGCTTGTGCATGAAGTTTGCTAATGAGATGCAAAATGAATTTGAAATGTCAATGATTGGAGAGATGAAATTCTTATTTGGATTGCAAATTACTTAGTTAGATAAAGGGATTTTTATATCTCAGTCCAAGTATGTGAAGGAATTGCTAAATAAATTCGGTATGGAAAACTTAAAGCCTATTGGTACACTCATGGTGATTGAATGCAAGTTGACAACTGATGATGATTCTCTGAAGGAAAATCAGACAAGATATAGATCAGTGATTGGTGGATTGATTTATTTGACTCAAAATATGCCTGATATCATGAATGTTGTATGTATTGTTGCTAGATTTCAAGCCAATCCTAAAGAATCTCATGTAACTGCTATGAAGAGAATTTTTAGATACTTGAAAGGGACGGTTGATTTTGGTCTATGGTATCCTAAAGATGATGATCTTACTTTGAGTGCCTTTATTGATGTTGATTGGGAAGGAGATGTGAATGATAGGAAAAGTACTAGTGGTGGAGCATTTTTCTTGGGAAAGAAGTTAATTTCATGGTTGAGTAAGAAGCAGAATGTTATTTCTTTATCTACTACAGAGGTAGAATACATTGTCGCTACTAATAATTGTACTCAAGTACTGTGGATGAAACATATGTTGAAGGATATTAGAGTTGTGTATGATGAGCCTATTGTTATATTTTGTGATAACTCAAGTGATATTAACATTTCTAAGAATCTAGTGCTACATTCAAAGACCAAGCATACATCTATCAAATTTCACTTTTTGAGAGAGAAGGTAAGTGAAAAGGAAGTCAGATTAGAGTATGTACCTACTAAGGAGAAGATTGTAGATATATTTACAAAGTTGTTGCCTAAGGATACTTTTGAGTATCTCAGAGGGAAGTTAGGGGTGAGTACCCCTCCTATTCAGAACTAAGGATGCATTGCTTTGCATCAAGTTGTGCATTTCATGATCATATTTTGATCTAGATTGATGTTGTGGTGGCTGCTACTCAGGGGGAGTAGTCAAATGTTCAGATGTTTAGGGGTTTAGATATATGGTTCAAAACTTGTATTGAAGAGATCTTTTTCATTGAAGTCAAAGGGAGAGAAGAGTAATGTGAAAAACAAACTACTAATTATCTAGGGAGAAGAGCCTTGTGGGGAGAAGATCATGTGAGGAAAGAAAAGTTAGAACTTAAAGGAAGAGTAAGTGTAGTTGTGTTGATGGTATTTTTCACATCATGTGTTGCCATCAATTCCAAAGGGGGAGATTGTTGGATGTTGTGGTTGTGTTGCTGATATGTGGTTGTCATTGATGTCAACACTATTAGCTTTGTTGCATTATAAGCTATATATGTCAATGATATTGAGAAAATTGTAATAAGAAGTGCTACAGGTTGTCAATGGTGAAGTGAAGTTCTTTATATTAGTGTGTTCAGTACGTTGTTCTTCTGAGATTGTGGACTAAAGGGTTTCTTATTGAGTATTTCTAGTTTATCCATGTGAATTTCAGAGATCTTTATGAAGATTTTATTTGGTTATGAAGATTTTTATTCTGACAGCTTTTTTGTCGCTTCAATTAGTGTTCCTGATTGAAGATTATGTGATTTTACTAAGTTTAGTTGTTGTGGATGCTTCTTTGGTGTTTCATGATGCTTGTGGATATTTCTAGTTCATTATCTATCTTTGTGGCATGTCTTCATTGATTGTTGTGCTTGTGATCTAAGATTTTTTCTTGTGTGTTCATGTTTTTCATGTTCTTGGCTGACAAGGTGTTAAAACATGTTGTGGATCTTTGGGGAGAAATTAATTGAAGTGTTTTCATGTTGGAGATTTTTTTTTCAGTCTTCACTATGTTATGGCCAACCTTGGTTGATTCACATGAATAATCTTTTTTTTTTGGACTGACTATTTGTAATTATTTTATTATCTTTTTGTGGTCAACTTATAGCAATGTAATTTCTTGTTGTGGATATATAAGAGCAATTGTTTGAAGTGTGGAAGAGATGTGAATGCAAAGTGTATGAGTCCTATGTGTGAATAAAGTTCAGATCATTCGAAGGTAGAGCAGAGAGTGAATAAGAGTGAAGAAGAGTGAAGAAGTGTTCAAGTGCTTAACTGAAAGTGTAACCAGGCATTAGCAAATGCTATTTTCTCAATTCAAATCTGGGTGGTTTTAATCCAAATCTATATGTAAGATAGTGTGTCTTCATTGGGTTGTTTTATTTGAGTAGTGAGCTCTAGACAGTATGCCTGAATGCATGTGCATTCACCATTCATATTTCCTTATACTTTTAATAGGGTATAATCTTGTGGATTGACCTCCACCGTGGTTTTTCCTCTATTAGGGTTTCCATGTAAAAATATTGGTGTTATGTGAACTTCTAATGTGTTGTTCATTTATGCTTTCATGATTAATGATCATATCTGAAATTAAGGTTAATAAGTTGAATAAGTTTGAGATTTCGATGACAACTGATTCACCCCCCCTCTTAGTTGTCTACCCTTGAGTTGCCAACATTGTATTGGTGTACTTTGTTGAGATTAATACAAGTTCAATGTCTCTTTGGTTGTGAAATTTTTTCCAAAAGGGTTTCTCCATGTACATCTAGTGTTATGTATTATTGCTAATTTTAATTTGCTACTATATGTGTGTGTTTCCATGTTACATTTTATATTTTATGATTAATCACATGATAATATAATAAAATAGTCATATTTGAGCCCTTTATGTTTATGATTTCACTATATATGTTTACCCTATTATCAATAGATTGATTATTACAAATACTCATTTGAGTTTAATAAAAAATTGTCATTTTTTTTGGTTTCAAAAAGGTTGATATGTGATTAATTTTAGAGGACTATGTATCAAATTGATACCTTGAATTCATTATATTTGTAATAGGTTAACGTTAACAAATTTTTACTAGTGATAACAAATTTATTTAGTAAAACAACTATTAGTTTTACTACTAATCATTTTTCTTGTTAGTAGTAGTGATAAGAAAACAAATACACACACCTCAATAGTTGTACAAATTTCTATAACAATTTTCACCAGTGTACAAGTCCATTTAACATTGTATACTAGCACACAAGTATCAATTCCATTGTGTGGCAATATGGATAACTCAATACCTTTTAGTGTACCACATAGTGGTCATCGCACAACCAATGATCCTACACATATGGTATCCATGTATCCTTTGTCTTCATATTATGGAATTAGAAGGTTAACAATTGGTATAATAACTATTAACAATTGAGAAGTTAAGAAGTTTAATAAATGTATCATTCCTGATACTAGTGTACAAGTCATTTGAACACTTTGTATTAGCATACAAGTATCAATGTTGTTTTGTGCCACCATACATAACAGTGCATGTTTTTGAACCACATAGTTGTCATCAAATGACCAATAATCCTACAAATTTGGCATCTATGTAACCTTTATCTTCATACTATAAAATTGAAAGGTAAACCATTGGGATTTAAGCTATTAGTAGTTGGGAAGTTAAAGTTCAATAATGTGAATGATTTCATCTTCTTATATTAAATTTTAATAATATATTATATATTTATTTATGTGATTATTTAAATAATTAATGTTAGAGATCAAGCATAGTCTAGGAAAACCAATTTTTTGTTTTCAGATCCCTTTTTTATTATGACAATTCTCATTATCATCCTTGCTATATATAACATCCATTGTAATCTATTGATTTATATTTGAATATAATCACTTATTTCTTAAAAAATCTAGTCTTTTCAATGTGTATTAGGAAATTGTGATTTTTTTCTTGTACATATTTTGTAACCTTATATTTCACTAAGAGAGGGTTCTCTCAAGAACAAACTAGGATCTACATCATTGTTATTAGTGTATTTTTTTCACATGAAAATAGAAATGTTTGCTCAAATAAAAAGGAATGTTTCCCACATGGTTTGAATTCTAAATAAATAGATGAACAACATAGAAAGACCAATATACAAGATGAACATGTACCTAATATTCAATAAATGGTTAAAAGAAGATTTAAACAAATCTTGAGATGTAGCACCAAGACCTTCAAAATTTCAGGAAAAATTATGTATTAACTCAAATTGATCCCACCACACACCAAATAACATGTTACCATGCAACATTAAAGTCATTTCAAGCAAAATAAATATAGATTTCCTAATGTTTGGAGGTAAAATTGATTTTGTAATGCTAAATAACTAGGTTTAGTAATTTAAGGCATACTTCTCTATCAATAAATTCACTAACACAAAGAAGATTTTTTATTTGCATCACTGAACATGGCCCTTTCAATTATCTATTAGTGAAAAAGTATTGTCATGCAATGTGAGAGAGATAAATGAATAATTCAAAATTGGAATTACTTTGTCAACACTTTTTAGGAGTATTAACCCATTAAACACTATATGATGATGAGAACTTGTTGTTGTAGTGTAAGGAGCAATAAATTGAATATTACACCAATGAATTCCCTAACTACTTTATGATAGAACTAGGAACATTTCTCACCTTGTATATCCTAAGACCTAATATAATTTAATTATTCCTATATGATTAATTATATATTCATTTCCAAAGGACATGGAGTGAGAAAACATAGCCATGTGAGCGTGGAGACATACTTAATTATTTTATCATTCTTTAGGGACTTGGAAATATTATTTATAATGAGCTATTAAATAGATGTTACATAATGGACCTATGAGATATTTTTCTATTATTAGTTGGGCATGGGATGCAATTAGTATTTAATGGGGGTGATTGGAAGTTACATACACCAACTTGCACAATGGAAGTAAAAGATACTTGTGTGAGGAGTTGTATTATATTTTGGAGGATACTCTCTTGAGTGGATTGTGATAATCATTACCATGGTATTTTGGGACCTTTTTAGGCCCATGGTATTTCCTTTGTTAATTAGCTATGCCTTCATGATATATTGAGGACTTAAGATGGAGCATTATGTATTATTTTTTTGTAATGTTATGTTTCCAATTATCCTTGAGAAACGAAGAGTATTTATCTCCTTGGAAGGCATGGAGGTTAATATTATATTATATTGTAAATATATTATTTTTGGGAATACATTGGATTCATTACTTTGGAAGCTAGGTTTTTTCCAAGAGGGTTTTCCTAGATGTATCTATGTTACTCTTATTATGTAGTTTCTATTCTTCTTCTTCTCATATTCTTGTTCCTTTTATAAGTTTTTTTATTTATCAAAATTCTTCTCAAGTTTATATAGAATGGCTACTTGTGATATTCTCCTTATAGGATTAATGTGGAGATATTTGCATGTTTAGTTGTCAATATTGGTTTTAGGTTTAATTAATAAGGTTTTGTAGGAATATTTTCCCAATAATTTATGCATTTATCTAAGCAACTTGGGAGAAACAAAAAGTATCAAATACATGGATATGGGTTTTTAACTTATTTTTTCACCAAATGGAGTTCATGAATCTAGATATACTGGGGAAAATATTCCATAATGCATCCACTATTGAAGTGAAGTAAAAACTCAAGAAAAACCTTCCTTCATGTAAGAAGAAAACCACATTGAAATCCACTTACAACCCCTCTATATATAAGTAGAATCCCCTACATGTAAAAAAAATCCAAATTAGTTGAAAATATTTTCAAAGCCTCAACATCTTTTGCATTAAAGCATGAAAATGGTAAAAATAATTAGAAAGGTGATAAATGATGCAATATCCATTATACTAGTTAGCATAGTAACAATGAGTTGCACAAAAATCTATAGTTGTACAAAATATATCAAATATTGTGCAACCTAAGGAGACTAATCTTCTATACAAATTGTTCCTTCAATGGACAATAAATCCATCCTATAATTGACAATTTAAACTAGAAGAATATAATTTCATGTACAATGAACTCAATTTCATGGGTATTTCAACTCACACACATCTAAACCATACTCTATGGTATGGTCTCTAAGATAAGCATATCTAGGTACAAACCCAATGTACTTTTAATTATGAAGTTAAACCCATAAAAGACATTGCCACTTGTGACGTCTCACTTATAAATTATGTGATGTTATACTTGGGAGGTCATATGTGTATGAATAAGGTAGCCTTGATATATTATTAACAATTCTACAAGATAATTTCAGACATTATGCTCCTCATGGCTCATCTTGAGGCACCTATGTAAGAAGTAAGCATTCATTAGCAAAACACAATATTGCACAAATATCATCAAAATAATATTAGCTCAATAAGGCACTTAAATAGTATGAATATGTCTTTGAGAAGCATAAAGATATTTCCACACATCACATAGTACAACATCAAATTAATTTGGTTCCCAAATTCATTCTTTCAAATAATCCTTTATACTACAAATCTATATGGGAGAATGAGGAAGATAGTACCAAATTTGGGAGCTAATTGATCAAGTAAATATTAGGACCAATTATTCTATATGTAGTATTCTAATAGTCCTTACACAAAATAAATATCACACATGAAACCTCTGCATTAACTATAGTGAACTCAATAGGATTGCAATAACAAATAGATATCCCCTCCAACACATCCATAACCTTTTGTACTATTTGCACAATGCACAATACTTCACTAATATCAAACTCAAGTTAGGATATCATTGGGTACCATCTCATGCTAAATATTATTAAAAAATAATAATTATCTATAAATAGGGAAGATATTTATCACACTTTTATATCAAAAAATATTTAAATCTTAGTTCAAGAGAGAAAACATGACTATATTCAAATATCATTAATTGAAAAAGGAAATAAAACTCAATTGAGAGAAAACACCATAAATGAATATTTATCTTCATTGAAGAAAACCTCTTAAACTGAAAAATATGAAATATGAGACATAATCTCACTTAAAAGTCTAATAGTGACATTAAAAAGAGGTCTCAACCCTTGACTTTCTTAGAAACAACTTATACACCTATTTTTGAGCTCTAAATAATTCCCAAGAACTCACAAATCACTTCTTGTACCTCAATTGCTATGACAATACCAAAAAATAAATATTCAACTAGAAAACCTCTAACTACAACTCCATGTAATTTGTATATAAAGCACCTAAGATTGATTACCCATATCCTACTATGCTTATTTATAACATCTCATCTATAAGAAGTAAAAAGTATTGCAACTTTGTCAAAAGAGATAAAAATGAGAGTTTTGATATCATTAAATTTCATAAACTATTATGACAAAATAATCAATTCAAACAAAGGGTAAATTTTATTTTATCCATGATCTAATAGAGAGAAAAAAATAGAATTATGATATTGCCAAATGCCATAAAATATTGTGAAAAGCCACCAATTCAAGAGAAGGGCTATCTTTTTATCCATAATCATGGTGCAATCATCATGTTAAAATTCATAATGGTAGATGATGCTCTCATTTCCTATTGAAACCAATATACTTATTTTATAGGGTTTTCTCACATACCTTAGCTTACACATGGATGTTTCATACCACCTGTTAATGTAGGTTTTTATTTTCCTTATGTTAGGGGTATTATTTTTTCCTACACATATTATTTAAACTTGCTTAGGTTTATATTAGGTGAGGTTAATATGAGGACATGCAATGAAATACATTAACTATGTGTGTCACTCTCTCCCACACATGGGTAATTGAGTTACATACTCTCTTTTGGCTTGTTGTGCCACCTCTCATAACTACTATTTTGTCCTTACCTGAGTAGGTTATGGGGCAGTTGGGTTTCTCACCCTCTTTTGGCTTTATGTGCCACCTCTCATAACCTCTCTTTTTTCTTCACCTAAGGAGGTTATGTTAGATGTTTTATCATTTACCAAGTAGGATTTAATGCACCTCTTGGATGTATATGCCCTATTTTTACTAGATATACAACACTCTACTCTCATCTTCACTAGTTCGATGATAGCTTGATGAGAGTATCGAGAGTATTCTCAAAATTCTCTTACAATGTCTATATTTTAATCTCTTTTTAGATTCTATCTTTGTTATACTTGATTTTGATCTTCGATAATCTATTGACTAGAGTGTATGTGATCTTCAATCGACATTAGATCCTGGCTCGATTCTTGCTTCTTGAAGAACCTAAAATGGTATCAAAGCGGATTTGTCTAATATAGCTCACTTCCTTATCTAATTTTTTGAGAGATTTAAGACTAATAGATAGCTAATATTTTCTCAAAACTCCATATGCTCTTCTCTTGCATCCTTGGATGATCTAGAGAATTAGAATAGTTTACGAGTAAAATAAACATTTATGAACTCTATTTTGCAATATTATGCTATTGTAAGATCTAGGGTAATTGCATAATTTTGGTAATATTGGAGGAATTTACAACCTTTCCAAAAATCCCATAAGGTCTAAGAAAGCCAATATTGGCTTTTATTTCACCAAAATCAAATATTGGAGAACATAGTAACAATTTTGAGTTTGAAATTTGAAATCTTTTTTTTTAACTAGAGTCATTTTCATTTTTACTTTAGAAACTCATCTCTATTTGCTAGAAAGAAAAAACACTTTTTGGGGTTTGTTTATAGGGTCTAAAAACCATTTGGGAATCTTTTGTTTTCTATATACTCATGATAAATTTTGTAGAAATTAAGTTAGAAGCAAACATTTTTTTGTGAGAAGGGTCGTTCCTAAAAAGACAAATTCAACACTTTGTTCAAAAGTGCATAAATTTTTCTTCAGGTGCCAATTTTTTGCAAATAAATACTTTTTTTTTTTAATTCAAGGGGTAAACGTTTTTGACCGGAGCTATGAACTAGATACAACCATTCAACAATAACACCCCAACGGGGTTTGAACCTTGGTGGCAAGAACAACAATGCCACCTATAAACCATCACACCATGCCAATACCGGCAAAATAAATACTTGATAAAAAGATAAAAATGAGAAATTTCCATCCATGAAGGTCTTGATAAAAAATTCCTCCTTTTTTATTACATATTTCAAGTTGAAACTAGTACATGTTTTTTCTTCAACAGGCCCTAACTTTCACCTTAGATCTCCATTTTCCAAAACAAATAGGCATTGAAGATTAATACTCAGCTATAAGTTTTTCTTCCATATTTGTATTAGATTTATTTTATTTATAAAATTGAAATTTTGGCCATTGAAGACCTAGCAAGCATTGTAATTTGATAAAATCCTTGTAATCATACTAATCATAAAGTTCTAACTTTGTAATTTGCAGGGGGCAAGAGGGGGGGAGAGGGGGGGTGATTTCTGAGACTAGTGGAAAGGGGTTGTCTCATGTGTCTTCTTTTTTGCACCTTTATTTCCTCTTTGTAATCTACTTTTTTATATTCATGGATGCATCTATACTTCATGTTTTAACTCCATACAACTATTTTGAATGGAAGTATAAGATAATAAAATATCTTAAAAACATGGATACCATCGGGTTACAATGGGAATTGAAACTAAACCTCAAGATGCTACAGAAAAGATAAAATAGTTTAGTAAATATGATGAAGCCTTTCATACTCTGTGTATGTCAGTCTCTCTTGACCTTGTTTTTCACATTGAATTTTTCATACATCAAATACTGTGTGGATCACTTTGGAAACCCTCTTTGGTAAGCATGATGAGTTAAAAGATCATCAGTTGGAGGACAAACTCATAGAGTTGAGTCCTTCTAATTTTGACACCATACAAGACTTCTTCACAAAATTCAAAGCTATTAGATTGTAATTGGAACAATGTGGAATTAATAAGGATGATAAACAACTAATCTTGAGCATTCTTTTTAAGCTTTGTCCTAACTATTTAGTATTTGTTTCTACATTCTATGCTACAAAATGTTCCCTAGGTTCCACCTAGAAAATGCCTTCTCTAGATGAATTTGTTGCATAAATCACTAGGGAGAAGGTCAAATTGGTTCTAATGGGTACAATTAAACCCTTTAAGTCACATGCCTTGGCTGTTAATCAGGGAGTAAAATAATAGAAAGGGTCTAGCAAGTAGGATAAGAAACAAAAGAATTAGGGAGAGAAGAAGAAAGATCAGAAACATGGGTTGGTGCACGAAGTTGAGTCCATAAAAAGCTCAAAAAGTGGAAGTGTGTTTGTTGTTCTCTAGAATTTGTCATACTTGAATTGAAAATTTGAGGCACTTACACAATGAATCTTTAAAAAAATTAGTAATATGAAATTTATCATTTTGAATCTAGCTTCCAAATATGTAATTTATTCAAATACCTAGATTATAGAAATTAAATTTTGATAGGGATGTATAAAAACCACTTTTTTAAAGTCCCTATTTTTTTACAATACCATGCACGTGTACGGACACCACTTTTTGACCCAAATAAAAGTATTTTGCTAATTCCTTTTGGGGAAAGAGAGCTAACAACATGAAGATTGATGAGGAATTTTTTTTTAATTTTTTTTAATTGAATTTTCATTGGCCTTAATTGTTGTTTTTAAAAATCAACGTGTACAGACAACATAATTGGAACAAAACTAAACATTTTTTGAATCTTTTTTTTTCATTGTGTAGAGAATTGTCTAATGATTGATGCCATATAAATTTTTTTACAAGAAACTTAAAAAAAAAGTTATTAAAAAATTAAAAAAACCCTAATATTTAAAGTTTAAGGACTAACTTGCTTAGAAATTAATTAAAAAATAACAAATATAATCCAATCTTAATAAAAATTATATAATTGAAAACTAGACATTATGTTATCTTATGGGTTTTAATTTTATAGATTGATTCAGAAAAAAATGTCCATCAACCATATTGCGAAGGTTAGTTTTTTCACTTGAAATTGCCCTGACCTTGTACTTGTAGGTCTAAGCCTAGGTGTTGGGTTACCATGCCTTTTCTAATCCTAAATCGAAAAGAAAAAAATCTCTTGTGAGTTTCAAACCTTTTGGAACAAGTACACACTTCAAAATGGGTACCTATTTTAAAAAATGAATGGGTATTTGTTTTAAAGTTGAAAAATAACGCTTCCCCTAAATGTGGACCCAACTTCTTGCTCAAACCCATGTTGCTTCAAATGCAGCTAATTAGACCTCTTCATCAAAAGGTGAATAATCTAAGAAGGAGAAGGTTACATATTCTTATTGTAAAAGGCTTGGCCATGATGAACATAATTGTTTTAAAAAATAAATTGATCAACTTTCACATCTACTAGAAAAGAACAATATCAAGGTGCCTGATTCAGTCAAACAAATTTCATTAGAGGGTCTTCTAAGGACATAGATAAAAGTAAGGGGAAAGGAAAGGGAAAGGCCCTAGTTGCTTCTTCATAATCAAATTCTTAGATCATTGACTCAAGAACTTCACATGACATGGCTTCTTCAAAAGATGATTTTACCTCTTTAGAGCCATGTTCTATGCCTACCATACTAATGACACTCCTATTGAATTACATGAGAGAGGGTCTATTGATGTGGGAGAAGGAACATTTAAAGATTTTATTTGTGTTCCATATTTATCAACTTTATGTATGAAGATTAAATCACAACCCTCACAATAAAAAATCCTTCTTGAATTCAAATTAAACATGAAACTTTTATTCACACACACTACTACAAAATATCACAAAAACCAGATTTCTACTTGCAACCAAATCACAAACTTCATTACAAAATATTGATCAATGTTTGAATTAGTACTCAAGGGACTCAAGGGAAGCAACTTGACCCATTTAAATGCAAAAACTACAGTAAATTAACATCAACAATAGCAAACAAATATGCCCATACAATCTTCAAACCCTTCTCCTATAATAACACATAAAACATTGCATTGCCAACCTACAATCAACAACTTTCAACGGATGCTCACTATTGTAGCTTCATTTCCATGTCTTCAACCTGCAATAAACTCTTCTAAAACCCATTCCTAGAGGTATTAACACCCTTCTCTTCTCTTCTCCTACATTCTAGAAAGCTTGTCTCAAAAAATGATTATTTTTTTTCATCAAACAACTCCAAACCACCCCGAAATGAAATGTGAGTGCATTTCATTTGAATTTCTTGTCATTTCAAAACCTCACTTCAAAAACCCACACCCATCTCTTGTAACTATCCATTAAATTAATTTTCATTAATCAAATTTAATAAAAATTATGCTTTAAAAACTCAAAAACATGTGAATGGTCGGAAGTGCTTTAATGGCTTTCTATATTTTTCCATGAAAGCAAAAATCAGCTTTTTCCAACTTGGGCGTCCACCTCCTGATTCGTTATTTTTTAGGAGTTGAGTAACTTCAAATTTGGAGTTAAAAGTCAAATTAATTATCTCCAAGAAACCCACACTTTCTTTTTCTTTTTAGAAATTTTCATTTAAAACATATTCTCCACTATGCCACCTTATCCTGTTTTAACCAAAATTTACTCCAAATTGTAATTTCAAATTCCAATAGGTCATGACATTCAAATTAAAAAAAAAAATATGAATTTCACAAGATAAAACATGAAATTCAATTCACAATAAAATTGCAAAATTGAAAAATGACACCTTCATGTTGACACATGATTGCATTGAGCCATGGATGCTCGTGCATCAAACACCCACGGTAGAAAATAAATGTTTCATGAGTGCCTCATAAACATTTGTAGATATGATGCTCATTTTTCACCCATATTGTTTCCTTATTCTCCTAAACCTTATTCCTCACATGTCCCTGCAACATAATGTCTCTTCCCTTTGTCATTCTTCCTTTCTTTCTCCCTTTTTTTACATAATTCATCTCCCACCAACTTACAATATGAAAATCTAAAAATTCATAAATATCTACCACCTCTCCTTTAGAAAAATATGAAAACTCATTCATTACCTCTTTCTCTTTTATTTTTGCAACCGTTTTTCCATCATCAACCTTGGTTACAACACTATGATCTTCCTCCTTCATGCCTCCTAAAGATAATTTTCAGCTGCAATCACTTCATCTTCTACATTCTTATCAATGTTAGTGACATAATCAAAAGATTTATCCTCTCCAATTTTTAACTAACTATCATTCTTACCAATATCTTTACCAAATAAATTAACAAATGATGTGAAGGGAAGTTCACCAAAAAAATCAACATTTTCCTTCTTGTAACCTTCCTTACTTTAAACCATTGTGCCTTATTTTACTAATGCATTCTTTGCTTCAATCTCATCTTCTACAACATCTTTACCATGTTCAAATAAATCATATTTAACATCATTCTTACAAAAATCAGATTTTACCTCTTCTTCTTTCTTCATTGAAACCTTCACTTTACCTTTCTTGTGTGCAATCCACACTGCTACAACTTGCATCAACAAATCAAATCTGAATTCTCATCCTCTTCTATTAGTTGTTTAACTCCATTAACTAGACAATTTCCACCTTTATTGCATGCATTTCCTTCTTCCTTACTCAAGGGCTTCAACTTGTGTTTCGTTCCATCCTTCATCAAGGAGTATGTATTGGCATACCCATCATGCATCGTACACCTATCAAAATTCCAAGGCCTTCCCAATAACAAGTGACAAACATCCATTGACATTATATCACATAAAACTTCATCATGATAATCACCTATCTTGAATTTCACCACACATTGTTCGCTAACCAAAACCTTCTTTTCATCTTGCAACCAAGCAATCCTACATGGATGCGGGTGCCTTCATCTTTCCAACTTTAATTTATTTACCATTTCTTCATAAACTAAATTATTTGTGCTTCCACCATCAATAATAAAATTACAAAATTTACCTTCACACTTACATCTTGTTTTGAGCAAGCTCTTCCTTTAATCTGGTTCTTTTCCTTCATTCATTAGGACTCTTTTTGAAACAAGTGTCTCTCCATCCTCTACCTCCTCTGAGTGTGAAGACTTAGCATCTTCTCCATTTATTTTTGCTGCTCTATTTTTATTTTCAGTCCCTCTTCTTGGTCTTTCCTCTTCATGAGGACAATTATAGGCCCTATGACCTTCCCCACATCTAAAACAAGTTATTTTGTAATTTCCTCTTCCAAATCCACAACCCGGTCTCCCTCTTCCTCTAAAATTTTGATCACGGGACTTGTTTGAGCTTTCACATCTTTCATCTTGTTGTCCTTAATGTCTCTAATCTATTGTTCATCCCCCCTTTGTTGCACATAAGCTTTATTCTTTCCCTTGTGTTTATTCTCAAACCTCTTGTTCATCATTTCTTCTATCTTCAATGCTATTTGATAAGCATCTTCCATTGCCATAACTCTGACTAGTGTCATCTCTTCTTGAATGCTTTGTCTTAGCCCATTTATGTATCTTGCAACCTTTTCCTTAGTCACCTTTGAATGTCTAGTCCTTATGAGGATTCTATAGAATTATTCTATGTATTATGTTACATTCTTGCTTCCTTACTTCAAAGCTAGCATCCTCTTGAGCAAGTCCAACTCATAATCAATAAGAATGAATTTCCTTTTTAATTTTTCCACTATTTTATCCCATTTGGTAATCTTGTATTTTAACCTTCTTCCCCTTTCTAATTGGACCTCTCTCCACCATATTGAGGCATGTCCTTTCAGCCTTCTCTTAGAAAATCTTACTTTATCAGGGTCTTCTACCTCTTCAAATTGAAAATACTCTTCCATCTCATTCAACCAATCTATCAATTCCTCTAGATTTAGGCTTGCATTGAAGGTAGGAATATCCATCTTCGATATCTTTCCCATTTTTGTTAAATCATTCAACAATGGTTCATTTGCAACTACTGCAACTTCTTCTCTTTGCTCAGTATTTAAACTAGCATCCTCTTGAAATTCTTCTTCATCATCTTCTTGGTTCTCTCATTCTTGTAAATCATCTCCTTATCTCTTCTTGTAGGGATTCAACCTGCCTTTTCAAGGCTCTAAAATCATCATCCCTAACAAAATTATATACTTTTCCTCTACCTCTACCTCCACCACAATGGGCTCCTCTCCAATCCTTTTTTTTTCAACACCCACAACACAATCATGGTGCAAGTGCCTCTCTTCGACAGTCTATTACACACTCAAGATCTTGTTGCTTTGATACCACTAATGTATGAAGATTAAATCACAACCCTCACAATACAAAATTCTTCTTAAATTCAAATTAAACATGAAAATTTTATTCACACACACTACTGCAAAATATCACAAAAACCAGATTTCTACTTACAACCAAATCACAAACTTAATTACAAAATATTGCTCAATATTTACATCAGTCCTCAAGGGACTCAAGGGCAGAAATTTGGCCCATTTAAATGCATAAAATATAGTAAATTAACATCAACAACAACAAATAAATCTTCCCATACAATCTTCAAACCCTTCTCCTATAATAACACATAAAACATTGCATTGCCAACTTGCAATCAACAACTTTCAACAGATGCTCACTGTTGTAGCTTCATTTCCATGTTGTCAACCTGCAATAAAATCTTCTAAAACCCCTTCTTGGAGGTATGCACGCCCTTCTCTTCTCTTCACTTGTATTATAGAAATATTGTCTCAAAAAAATGATTATTTTTTTCATTAAACAACTCCAAAACATGTTGTGAATGGTCGATAGTGCTTTAAGGGCTTTCTAGATTTTTCCATGAGAGGAAAAACCAGCTTTTCCCAACTTGGGTGTCCACCTCCCGATTCTCTATTTTTTAGCATTTGAGGAATTTCAAATTTGGAGTTACAATTCAAATTAATTATCTCTAATAAACCCACACTTTCTTTTGCTTTTTCAAGATTTTTCATTTAAAACATATTCTCCACTATGCCACCTTATCTTGTTTTGACCCAAATTTACTCCAAAATGTAATTTCAAATTCCAATATGTCATGACATTCAAATTTACAAAAATATGAATTTCACAAGATAAAACATGAAATTCAATTCACAACAAAATTGTAAAATTGAAAAATGACACCTTCATGTTGACACAGGATTGCATTGAGCCATGGATGCTCCTACATCACAACTAATCTCATATTTTTTTATCAAATCACTCACACTAGCTTTGGCAAGCGAGTTGAGTTTACTCCAGATATAGTGGTGTAAAGGAGGAGATTCACTATCCTTAAGACGACAAGGGGCACACGGAGAAAATATCCCTCAGTTACCTCAAGGATCAAAGCTCAAGTGAACAACATCAAGAATAGAGAATATTTACACAACTTAATCATATAAATTTTAAACTATTAATGAAAAGAATGATAAAAAAATTTAATAATAGAAATAGGCAACAAAATTAAAATTTATAGTATATAAAAATAGAAAATACATAACTCACAAATTTCACCCCCAAGAGGATTAGGCCTTAGCCACAAACAATAGCATGTTGTGGGGACATTTGTGCCCCACATTGTCATCTCTAGTAAAATAAAGAATAAAACACTTAAGTTTGCAATTCCTAGCTTTTCAAATTTGTATATTTGCACAAAAAATAGAGAGGGAAAAATGTTGGGGCTATTTCGGGGCTTGCGTTAGTCAAACCCTCATTTTAGTGTTTCCACCTCCATGAACAACCAGATAGATATAGATAGATAAAAATTCATGAAATGTAAATATGTGTGATAGAAACAAACCCAACAAAGTAGGAGAACCCCTATCATGATTATAAAGATGTGTAAAAGAAATAATCTCTGTAAAGGAAGAAACCCCTATTACAAATAAAATAAATGAGATCAAATAGATGAGACAAGAAGACAAGAGAGGAATACCAATAGCCCATGGCTCCCCTCTTGGCTTGATAGATGTGATGTAGAAGAATGTAAGAGAATCCTTGAATATTGATTGAGAGAAATTCAATAGAGCTTAACTATGGAAGAAATAGGGACAAAGTTTGAATGAAGAAGAATAGAGTAGAATGAGAGAACATGAGAATCTATGATAATGAGAGGGAAATGAGGAGTTTTGTGAGGTTGCATGGACAAGAATAGTCGGTATATCTGTGTCTCTACCACAATGACACATGCCATTAGCAAAGGACATGGAATATTCTTATTTGAATCTTAGAAAGTTTAGGGATGCTAGTGCATCATGAGGAAGTTTGTGCAACACACAAGTTTCCTACTCAAAACTTTGCAAGAATGAGGTATCCAAGTTGTTAGTGCCTCATTGTTGTCACCTATGAAGTTGGAATCATGAAATTCCAACTTATAGATTTTTTTCATAAATACAATGGGCTAGATGTGCAAGTGCAAAATTTCCATGAGGTACAATTTTACAACACTACATTTTTCCCCCATTTTAATGAGCTATTTTTTTGAAAAAAATTAGCTACACTAAAGTAGATAAGAAGACATAAATGCTAAATTTTAAATTTTAATTTTTTTATAGATTTTTGTGAAAAAGGATATTATAGAGGCTATAGAGGTCAATCGGGCATATACTGCAAATGCCCCGAATGTTTGAGCTCAGTGGGAAACTAAAATGCCTGATGTGAAGTTTCGTTATGTAAAACTCAAAATCGGGTTAGTTTCAAAATCCAAAGAATCTATTATGATAAGAAGAATGCTTGATAAAATTTTAGTGAATCAAAAGAAAAATTTGATGAAGAAGTGAGTATATTCCCCCTCCTATTTTTTCCCCCAACTAGGTGGGGTGAAAACAAGAAGGATGGAAGGGACATTTTCACTATGAAAAAATAGGAAAAAATGAGCCTATATATGCCCCATGTGGGCTTATGGAAGGGTCATTTCACTATTCACTTTGAGGATTTTGTTGAATTTTCTAGAGAGTTGTTAGAAAAATGCCTCACAGATGACACTATCAATATCTAAGGATTGACCAGCTATGGATGAATGTGGCAAGGGGTGACCCATTAGATGAGGTATGAGAAAAAATTATCCCTAACTTGTCATTTTCACATGTTTTTAGCCTTTTAAATTTTTTGAGTGGCACAGACGTCTAATCGATGTGACATCATTCATAAAATGTGTTGGCATCATTCCAATGCATCGACATCCATCGATCATGTTTGCAACCTACCTATGTGCTATCATCAGCTAGTTTGGCCTTGAATTCTAGTAGGTTGTGTAGATGTTTGCGCGACGTGCTAATGTAGTGTCAAATGTAAACATAGGAAATTTTTGATGATGTAGAGTTAGAATTTTTTTGAGATGTAGAATGCTGACATGGTGTTTTATGTTTTTGCAAGATTTACCCAAGATATGAGAGCATGATGGTGACTCTATTCTAACAATACTACAGAGTCCCAGCCGTAAGATAATGTTGAAGGACTACGTACTACTATAGCAAGTAGGACTATGGTGGGTTACACCATGTCAAAGATCCATTTCCATGCTTCCATGTTGATGGAACTCATGCATAGATGGGACATTGATACCTCCACATTTCATCTTCCCACCAAATAGTGGGTTGGGTTATGGTGGGTTACACCATGTCAAAGATTTGATTCTATGCCCCCATGTTGATGGTGCTCATGGAGAGATGAGACATTGATACCTTCATTATCTTTATGGTTGTAGTGTTCATATATGAGTCTCTCAATTTCTTTAAATAGTGCATTTTAGAGGTGGTCTCAACCATCTAGATCTAGGGGTCGATCCTTAATTCTTGTAGGTCATGTACAATAGGACATCACGCCCCATTATTCGAGCATGTAGTCCATTTGAAGATGACCTATGAGGAGGCATAGGTGGAGGTAGGCCAAAAAACTATTGAGTTCATCGTGATGACCAGGCAGAGGGACCAATAGGATGTAGAGCTCCTCACTACCCTTTTTGAGAGAGATCAGGTCGTGATGCAAGCTGAGAGTGAAAAGGTGAGACATGATGCCCTATAAATCCAATTCAATGACCTTGAGAAGTAGGTATAGGATGCTAATAAAACACCTAATGACCCTTAACACCCTTAGGTGCAACAACTCAAATATGAGCTATGATAGGCCCAAAAGCATGAGGCTTCACTTATGGAGCATGTCACATCACTATGGGAGGAGGCAACATAGTTACGAGGAGAGATACAAGGACTATGATCATGGAGCATGTTCATGTCATGATCTCACTAGTCACACTCATACACATCTATCCAACATCCTCCACCTCCGCCAACACCAAAGGGCTTTGGGAGCCATGCACCTAGGGGCTAGGGACCCATTTTTTATACCATATCATTGATGTATAGAATTTTTTCAATGTATAGACTTGTATACAAATATATAGACACCAAATTTTTCATAGTGGTGTGATACATGTACATGACATTATCTTTGATATATATATATAATATTTTGGATCGACATCACGATCTATGCTTTATGCATGTATGCTTATTTTTCATGTAAGATTATGTGATGTATGTATGTTTATGGATGTATGCTCAAATTAGATATTATTATTATTTAATAAACACGCATTGGATGTATACTTAATTCAATACAATGATGATCTAATATATGGATAAAATAATTAATTGAACACAATGTACAAATATATAGCATAGAAATAAAACGCACACACATATATATGATTCCTAATTAAATAAATTAAATACATACACATGTTTACATGATAACACAAACTTAAAAAGAAAATGTGTTAATGAAGAAATTTCATAGCATAATGGACTATGATCCTTGGAAAGGGACGAGCACCATGAGCATGCCACCTAGACCTTATGCATAGTATCAACAAAGATACATTGTATTGAATGAATCTTTTAGATGAGTGCCATCCATAGATGACAAACCATATGCACCAGAATCATACAAAGAGGTGATTATGTAAGGACCTAACCAATTAGGGCTAAACTTCCCCTTTTGATTAGGTGGCACATTTAAATTTCTCTGGTTCTCATAGAGAATGAGATCACCTACCTTAAAAGTATGAGAAAGAACACCTTGATTGTAGTTCTTAGACATAATTTTTTTATAAGCTTGGAGATGTTCAAGGGCCTGCAATCAACACTCATCGAGCAAATCAAGTTGTTTTAGATGCTCAACATGATAAGTTTCATCATCAATTAACCCTTTAAGGGAAATTCATAGAGATGAAATTTCCAACTCTAAAGGCATGATAGCCTCAACACCATACACGAGGTCATTCCAATAGTGATACGAAAACTCATGTGATAGGCCCATAAGGTGTAATTCAATTGAGTGTGCTAGTCTTTACCATGTATATTTAATATTTTCTAAAGGATTAGCTCAAGAGTTTTATTAGACACTTCAGCTTGGCCATTAGATTGAGGATGTAAGGTGTAGAATATCAATGTTGAATATAATTTTTTTCTAAGAATTCTCACCTCTTTGTTCTTAAATGGAGTACTACTATCTAAAAAAATGGTGGAAGGAAATCCAAAGCAAGTGATGATATTGTTTAGAAGAAAGCTACATATTGCTTCAACATTAGTGGATCGATGTGGAATAGCTTCAACCCATTTCATAAAATAATTAGTAGCTATGATGATAAAGGTATATCCCTTAGAAGAAGGAGGTGATATTTTGTTGATAATATCCAACCCCCATTTGTAAATGGCCAAGGAGAGGTTTGATTTTGAAGCTCTTATGCAAGATCTCAGGTGATATTATTATGTTTTTGACATTGAGGGAATTTCTTGACAAAGGTAGAGGAGTCTTGCTCCATTATTTTCCAATAATATCCCATATGAATTAGTTTACAAACTAAGTATTTACCTCTAAAATGTATGCCCCTAGAGCCCAAATGAGCTGCTTGAAGGGAAAGGGGTATTTCAACCTTAGTGAGACACTAAAGAAGAAAACCATTAATAATATTTTTGATAAAGAATATTAGACAAGATAATATATCGAGTTGAAATATTTTGTATCCGGACGTGATTATTCTTAGTCGCATCATCAAGAAAATTTATAGTATTTAGATAATTATAAATTATGTGAGAATACCATTCCACCGAGTCTATGTGGGCACACACAAGACTATCAGATTCAGGTTGATCCAAGATAGTAGGAAAGCAGAGAATTTGAACCATAAAGTGGTACTCTTCTCACCATTATCTGAGGGTACAAGGGAGGTTGTGCTCACCATTGCATATATATGACAATTTTCTCTCCTTGGAACACTATCTATGGTAGAGGAACAAAATCTATCAAGTAAGGATAAAGCCAAATCTCGATACTGAGATAGCTTACTCTGCTTAGTTTGATACACTCCCGTGATTTGATTTGCAATGTTCAGATTCATCATGAATGCATATATGTTTAATTTTCAATGCCATCATGGTACATAAGCCAAAAATTAGGGCTTTGTAATTGAAAATGTTATTAGCATAGTGAAATTATAATCAAAAGGATAGAGGAATTAGATTCCCTTCAAGTGAGATTAAAACTACACCTACCTTGGAGCCAGTTTTACATCTTGATCCATCAAAGTACATTTCCAACATATGTTCATGGTCTAATGCAAATATATTTTTATCCAAAAACAAATCCAAGTTAGGGAAGGAGTGAGAGGAGGGAGCTGCTACTAATTGACCGACAACAACTTGTTCTTTAATTGCTTTTTGGTTTATGAACTTATTATCAAACTCTCTTAGAGAAACATTACCCATTTCACTAATCTTCTCAAAAGATTAGTTCTAGAAAATAAATGTTTAAGAAAGTCACATTTTACAATCACATGGTTTTGAAATGGAGGAGATAATTTTGTAACTCCTGCATTGTAAAAATGAGAGCGAAACACTATTTCTCTATGACAGAATATCAAGTTTCACAATCAATCAGAATATAACTATTGTAATAGACCACCATTTCCTTAACATCATCATCATGTTGAGCTAATAAAGATGCTAAGGTATGAGGTGATGCAGAAATATAAAGTAAAAAGGGTCTATCCTGCATAGTAGACATCAAGATAGGAGGATTGACCAAATAAATTTTGATTAACTAAAAATCTTTGACGCACTCATCATCCCATAAAAAACAAACATTTTTCTTCAATAGACATGTGAATGGAAGGGTACAATCAACCAATTGAGATATGAATCTACAAATTTCCTGAATCTTCTCTTGCAAACTACGTAGTTGAGAGATGTTTTTAGATGGAGGAATTTTAATGATTGCGTCAATAATATTCTTGTCGACTTTGATTCCATGATGAGGGATGATAAATCCCAAAATCTTTCTAGCATCTATGCCAAAGATGTACTTAAGAATATTTAGTCTCGACTTATAGAGTTGAAGCCTTTCAAAGATAAGACAAAGATTCTTGACATGATCTTGATGAGTCATAGACTTAGCCAAGATATCATCAACATAATCTTCTAGGATCTTGTGAATGAAGTCATGAAAGATAAGAGTCATTTCCCATTGGTATGTTTCTCTAGCATTCTTTAATCCAAATGGTATGAATACATAATATAAAGTACCCCAAGGGGTAATGAAGACTATCTTATACTGATCTTTTGGGTTAATTTGGATTTGATTATAGCCTAAGAAGCCATCCATAAATGATAATAAGGCATAACTTGTAGCCGAGTACATAATCATATTGATATTAAACAATGGAAAATAATCTTCAAGAGAGGCCTTATTAAGATCACATAAAGCTATACAAATGTGAATACGACCATCAAGTTTACTAACAATGACTATATTCGATATCCAAGGTGTATAGTCAATAAGACAAATAAAACCAGATTTTAGAAGATTTTTTATCTTGGTCTTGACTAATAAAGCAGCCTTGGGATTCATTTTATGGATCACTATGGATTCATCAATATGAAGCATGTCCTCATATGACCAAGAAAAAATATCAAGATGAGAATGTAATAAATTGGCATGTTGTTTAGATTCTTGTGAAGAGAGACATTTTCCAATTATAATAACTTTCTTAGTAGATTTAGGATCCATAAAAACATCAGAAGTATCCCCTTTAAGGAGAGTACTATGGTCTTCAGGATGAGATATAGGAGTTCTATCATGCATATTAGATAAGGGGGCCTTCTCATCAACACTCATAAAAAATTCTCCAAAATATGCATGTTTATTTAAGCAATATGGGAATTATCATTTATGGTGATGAGAAGGTAAGTTAGAGTAGGCATCTAAGAAGTCTTCTATTGCTTCATCTAAAGAGAAGGCATCTAGAGGAACTTACTTAGAGTCTACTTTACTTTCAATGTATTTAGGATGAGCTAATTTAAGAGAAGGAGGCTTGGTGGAAATCATGTTGACATTCAACCATGGTTTCACCTTAGACTTTGTGGGGTGGCATCCAATTCTAAAATTAAACTTATGAGGATCACTCTTTAGGGGGACTTCAATAGCTTGTGCATTACACCCACAACATTTACCTCCATTACCAAATTTAAAAAAGATATTGAAACGTGGACCATAACATGTTTGTAATTCTTGGAAAGAAGGGGGATTGGTGTAAAGATCATAATCCATATTATAAGTATCACACTTCTTCACAAGAACATAGCCATCCTTCTCTACTAGGAATATAAACACCATCCTCCTCAATAGAAGTGTGGTCATCCTCATTAGTAGGAAGATAATCAACTTTCTTAATGGAGGTGAATGATATCATCAAAATAATGTCTAGGTAGATAGGATCTACTTTATACTACCTAATATAGGATTTGATAAAGTTCAATGATCCTCAATTATTACTAAGACATAGATTTGTTTCAAAAGAAGTAGAAGGGGTAGACTTAGGACTCTCTACTTCGGGATGATCTTCCTTAGGGATGTTTGTCTCAAGAGTATCCTTTGCAATAGGAATTATTGGAGTAGACATCAACACATTAGAAGATAACAAAGGAATAAAAATTTTAAGAGTAGGAGTAATCAAGGTCTGACTAGTAGCTATCATTTCACATAAGTGTATAGCATCAAGGTTAGCCTTGATTATGATCACCTCGTTATTAGTGACAAACTTCAAAGAATGATGCAAGGTAGAATTGACTACTCCCAAAGCATGAATCCATGGTCTCCCCAAGAGAATGTTATAGGGTAATGGTCTTGGCATAAAATAAATTAGGGTAGGTACGATAATGGGTCCCAACCTTAGAGATAAGATTATTGTGCCTAAGGATTGTCAACCAACATTATCAAATCCATAAATATAAAAAGAAGAAGCAACAAGGGAAGTTGAATCAATCTTTATTTTAGGTAACAATTCAATGCTACATATATTGAAAGTTGAACCGATTTCAATGGGAGCATACCTAATACCAATATTATTAATGTAAGCTATTATCATTAAAGGATCTACTTGCTTTTGTACTTCCCTAGGTGGGATTTCATGCAGATGGAATGTAATATTCAAAAAATCCATACAAATATCATCTATCAACACATTAACATCTATCATCCTAGAGGAAGAAGGCAAGATGATCTTTTATAAGGATTCTTGAAGCATACCTTGGTAAATCAAAGCAATTTTAAGCAAATCCCAAAGTGAGATCTTGGTTAGAGTAACAAAGTTGTTCGACAAGATCATACTCACTAGGTGGCTTAGCTGTAGTTTTAGGTGCTTGAGGAAGGCTTGGTTGAGAAGGTGGTAGAGATGTAGGTTGATTAAGAGTTTTTTGGTTCCTTCTAGTATTATAGTTATGGGCTACCTCTCTATAAGAGGGAGCCTTAAATTGTATAAATCTTGTGTAAAGGTTCAGCATGTCACTTGTGATAAGGACCCCATGAATACAATGAATTATTTTATGATACACTCTAGTTGGAGTGACATAAATGACTAGTATCTTAGGCCTTTGAAGGGAGGTAGATACTACAAACACATTCATAGACTCTTTAACTTGCAAAGAAGAAGGTTTTGATGAAGAAGTTTGGTTATCCAATTTTTTAGTAGAAGGAGATGCCTCTAAGAAATCGTCTAGGGAATGATCCAACATATTAAAATCTTTTTTAAAAAATGCATTATCAAAAGCATTAAAATTTTGAAAAAAAATAATTGACATGATTTTGTTCATGTCGGGTTCACCAAAATGTAAAAGAGTGGATTTGCTACCCTCAAGATAATGGGATCTCAGGGAGAAAACAACCCTCGATCACCTCAACGATCAAATATTAGGTGAATGGGATCAAAAATAGAGAATATTTGTGCAACTTAATCAAATAAATGTGAAACTATTAATGAAAAAAATGATAAAATTTCTCAATAACATAAATGGGTGACAAAATTGAAATTTATAGTATATACAAACAAAAACTATGTAACTCACATATTTCACCCCCAGGATTAGGCCTTGATCACAGATGATAGCGCACCATAGGAACATCTGCACCCAATGTTGTAATTTCTAGTAGAATAGAGAATAAACCACTTAAGTTAGTAGTGCCTAGCCTATGAAATCTGTACATCTACACAAAATAAAGAGGGGAAAATATTGGGGTTGTTTTAGGGCTTGCTTTAGTCAAACCCCCATTTTGGTGTTTCCACCTCTGTAGACAACCATATAGATAGAGATAGATAAAAATGCATGAAATGTAAAGATGTGTGATGGAATAAAACCCTACAAAGGAGGAGAACCCCTATATGATTATAAAGACATGTAATAGAAACAATCCCTGGAAAGGAGAAAAACCCCTATTATGAATAAAATAGATGAGATAAAATAGATAGCATTAAATCTACACAAGACAAGAAGATAAGAGAGTAATACCAATAGACCATGGCTCCCCTATTTCCTTAATAGACATGATGTAGTGGCATGCAAGAGAAGCCTTGACTATTGTTTGAGAGAAATCTGTCAAAGATTCACTATGGAAGTAAGAGGGAGCAAGAAAGAATGAAAAAGAAAGGAGTAGAATGAGAGAGAGTGAGAGATCAAATAAGAGAACATAAGAATCCATGAGAATGAGATGGAAATGAGGAGTTTTGTGAGGTTGCATAGGCAAGAAGATTTGTTACACTTATGTTTTTACCATAATGACATGTGCCATAGGAAAAGGATGTGGAATATTCTTATTTGGATCTCAAAAATTTTGGGGATGCTAGTACATCATGGGGATGTTCATGTGTTGCAGAAGTGTCCTAATCAAAACTTTACAAGAATGAGGTATCCTCACTTTTAGTTCATTATTGTTTCCTATGAAGTTGGAATTGTGAAATTCCAACTTATAGGTTTTTGTCATAAATGTAGTGGGCTAGATGCACAAGTGCGAAATTTTCATGAGGTACAATTTTATGACACTACAAGTGGTAATAAGTGAAATGCATAATGGGTCTATACTTGTTGTGGGAAAAGTAGATTATCAATCAAGACTGTATTAATTTTATCACTTTGTTCCCAACTCTCTTTCAACAGTATTACTCACTTATGCAAATGAGGTGAGTTATTTTTGGCATCAACGATTTGGCCACCTGAACTATCGTTACTTGCAAAAACTCAATCAACATGAAATGGTTTTAGGGTTTCCTTCTATTTAAATTTTTGATGGATTTTGTTAGGGATTTATTCTTGGTAAGCATCCCGAGGAGAAATATGATAAAGGAAAAGCATGGAGATCTACATATCTATTGGATTTGGTATACAGTAACTTGGTAGGACCATTTCCAAAACCATATTTTAGTAGGGATAGATATGTATTGACATTTATAGATAAATTTTCTAGATACACTTGGGTTTACTTTCTCAATCAAAATTCTAAGGTCTTTGAGAAATTTCAAGATTTCAAAGCTTTTGTTGAGAAACAATTTGGAAAGTTTATCAATATTTTGTGTACAAATAATGGGGGTGAGTATGTTAACAATCAATTTAAATAGTTTTATGCTTTAGAAGGAATCAACATGCAACACAGTTCCATAAAGTCCTCAATAGAATGGTGTCATAAAACACAAGATCATGTCCTTGAAGGAGAAGAAAAAATATATGATTCACTCCAAATCTTTGGCACCTCAATACTAGGAACACGCCATTAGTTGTGCATGTTACATCCAAAACCAAGTCCCTCACAAAGCTATGAAGGATGTAACTCATTTTCAAGCTTGGACTTGTCAAAAATAGTTAAGCACTTTTGAGTATTTGATTCTCTTGCATGGGCCCACATTCCAACAAAGAAACCCAAAGCTATGGATCCATAGAGAAAGCCTTGCATATTTTTTGGGTGCCCAGATGATGTCAAATGATATAGGCTTCTCCATCCTACCACTCATGATTTGTTCATTGAGAGGAGTGATCATTTTAAGGAGATCCCTTCTAACTCTTCTTGTACCACTTCTCCATCCACCATCACATTGGAGACATTGCATTAGGATGACAGTTCTTCAGAGGATCTAAATCCTCCTAGTATTGCTAAGGATTCTTCTTCCTCCACTTCAGATGGTGAAAATGAGGATGAGGATTCGCATTCCTCTCTTATTCATCATTCAATGGTTGATTATTCTTCTCCAGATTCTCCAGTCTTAGCACCTCTTTGGGCTCTACAAATATTGTAGTCAGTAGGTGATTGGGTTGGTGATCCATCATAAACAAGAAGACCATGGTCACAATTTTAGCAAGCTCCACATCTCTTTATTTCTCTAGCTTTTGATTCATAAAAAATTTAGGAAGCTTTAGGTATCCCCAAGTGGTATGCTTCAATGTAGGAAGAGTTCTATTCCTTGGAAAGGAATCATACATGGGATCTAGTCCCTTTTCCGAAGGGAAGAAAAAGGCTCGACAGTTGCCAAAATGAATTCCATCTAACTTATCCTTACTATTGTTGTAACCCATTGTTGGGAAGTTCATCAGATGGATGTAAAGAGCGCCTTTCTTCATGGTGACCTTCAAGAGGAAGTCTACATGGAGCAACCATAGGTGTTCATTTAGGATCCTTCACTTGTGTGTTGTCTTCAAAAGTCTCTCTATGGCCTCAAATAATCTTGTCAAGCTTGGTATGCCAAGATGGAATCCTTCCTTCTAAAAATTGGGTTCACATGATACCATTTTGATTTGAACGTATACATTTTGCAGCAATATGATACTCTCACATTTCTGGTTCTCTATGTTGATGACTTGTTGATCATAGGGAGTCACTCATGCACCATCAAAGTAGTGACAACTTCTTTGCATGATAGATTTATGATGTTAGACTTAGGTATTTTGCAATACTTTTTGGGGATTGAGATCAGTCATTCATCTTTTGGTATCTTCCTAGGACATCCCAAGTATGCACTTAGTGATATGCTCTCTGAATTTTGCATGGTTGATTGTAAGCTTACATCGAATCCATTTTTTTCAAGGGTCAAACTTGAGGCTAACTATTCTTCACCCTTGTTTGATGGAACTTTACACCAACAACATGTTGGGAGTCTCATTTACTTGACTCATACAAGACCCAACATTTTATATGTTGTGGGTATGGTTTCTTGATTCATGTAGGAGACACATGAGTTGTTTTGGAAAGCAACAAAGAGGATTCTCCACTATATCTAGGGTACTCACAATTATGGGATTAAGTATGCAAAAACCATGGATATTGACTTGGTGGGACACACAGATTCAAATTGGGTAGGTGATTCTTAGGATCACAAGTCTACTTCAAGGTATTACTTAGATTCTGGTCTAGTTTGCTAGTTGAGCAACAAGTAGTATGTAATTTATCTTTCATCTATGGATGATGAGTATCAAGGGGTAGTTAATGCCACCAATGAGGCTATTTAGATTTAGAATATTTCTCACTGAGTTTAGAATTTCGTTTCAAAAGCCTACAGTCATCTTTTGTGATAGTCATAGTGCCATACAAATCTCAAGGAATCAAGTGAACAACATTAGAGGATGAAACACACTGAGATACATATGCACTACATTCAAGAGTTGATTCAAGTTAGCATCATTAATCTTAAGTATTTTTCTACATCAGAGTATACTACAGACATCTTCACCAAACCCTTCACAAAAATCAAGCTTTACTAGGGGTGTGATAAGTGTCTCCTTAAAGAGGGACTTTTAGTCCTTCATTTTCTCTCTCTACTTTGGGGGATATTTTCTCTTTATTTAAGGGGATATTCCTCTTATGGGGGATCTCTATATACATGGATACCTCATCACACTTCATTTTTTGGGACCCATCCTTTCACCCACCTAATTTATGCTTAAAGGGGGTGTTATTGTATTTTTTTATTTCCTTATGTTAGGGTTATTTCTTTTTTCCTACACATATTATTTAAGATTTCTTAGGTTTATTAGGTGTGGTTAACATGAGGGCATGTGGTGAAATACATCAACTACATGTGTCACTCTCTCCCACACATGGGTAGTTGAGTTACACACTCTCTTTTGGCTTGTTGTGCCACCTCTAATAACCACTATTTTGTCTTTACCTGAGTAGGTTGTGGGGTAGTTTGGTTTCTCACCCTACTTTGGCTTTATGTGCCACCTCTCATAACCTCTCTTTTGTCTTCACCTAAGGATTTTATGCCACATTTTTTTTCATTTACCATGTAAGTAAAACCTCCCACCTTTTATGGGTAGTAGGATTTAATGCACCTCTTGGATGTATATGCCCTATTTTTACTATATATATAGCACTATACTCTCACCTTCACTAGTTTAGTGATAGCTTGATGAGAGTATTGAGAGTATTCTAAAATTCTCTTATATTGTCTCTATTTTTCTCTCTTTTCATATTCTATCCCCATTCTACTATTTTGATCTTTGATCATTTGTTGATTAGAGTGCATGTGATCTACAATCGACACCAAATCCTAGCTCAATTCTCGCTTCTCAAAGAATCTAACACCACCCTCAACATTATCCAACATCCAAGAAGTTGTACACTATCCCAAATAATTCGATAAAGTGTAAAAACTAGACCCTTTATGGATCAAGCTTTCAAGACTAAGAATGACTTTACAAATGGATGGTTATGTATTTTATCTTGACTAATCTGTCATCAAAATTCATGCTTCTAATGGAAAATATCCTATAAAACTTCACCAAGTACTTAATAATTGCCTACTTGGATGATCTCCTAATCTTCAACAAGACTTGGAACGATATTATGGAGAATAACTCATGTTTCTTGGACACTACACCAATATAAGTTATATGCCAACTTGATCAAGCATAAATTTAACACCACATATATCTTGTATTTGTGCTACATCATTAATTGCTTGGGCTCCCAAAAAACTCAAGATGATTTAAGAGCATTAAAATATACACAACATCACTAAAATATATATCCTTCTTAATACCACTAATTTCTACCATGTTTTTATTATTAAACTCTAAACAATTCTTGGTTATTCAACCAAATTATGTGTGAAAAGGAAATTTTTATCTAGAAATGAGTGTAATAATATATTTCAAGGATCTAAAGTAGTGCATGTTTGAGTAATAAATAACATTATGTGCCCCTTCGAGGTTCTTCTTGATCTATCTGGCTATGGATTAAATGTTACACACACACAACATGGACATCTAGTCATATATAATTAAGAAAAATTTAGTGATATGGCTCATCCCTACTCAACCTAAAGATTAAATTGTATATTATCATTCAAGATGTGAAATAGTAATACCACTATATTGATGGAAAAGAGATAATAATTAATTTTGATCACTAGCCCCTTTAGTTCCTACAAAATAAAGCAAGCTAAGGAACAAAAAAAATGGCATATATGTAACCATTCCATCTAGTAAAAAATCATAAGAATGGAGAGATGATATAGTGATAGATTAATTTATTCAATCACTAGTTCACATGTTCATCAAGGTGTTATAATTTTATGGCCACAACTTATCTAACTTAGAGACAATCTTCTTAGTAGACTTTAACTTTATTTAGACCTACAACACACTTGCTCATGGAAAATAGGTTTGTTGTAGTATAATTTTTTTCAAATATGACCATGATTATTATGTTTAAGAGAATAATTATAGAATAATAAACCACATATACCTTCTTTAATAATGTTTGATTTTATGCTAGAATACCATCTATAGTTTTTTACTAAAACACCAAGGTTTGTTAGTGCGTTCTAGAAATCCTTGTGGGAGAAATTAGATACATAAATGAATCAATCCACAATCTTAAAATTTTATTTAGTAAAATGAATAGACGAAGGTGGTCAATAAAACATTTTTACATCTACTACACATCTATAATTGCACATATATGTGCACCTAGGATGACCACCTACTCTACATGTAGGGAAGGTGTAAAAAGATGGGGGACCAAAAAGTGGACAACTTTTTTTTTTTTTGAAAATTCATAATGCGAGCACGTTATACCTTAGTGACCTAGCCTAAGGCTTGATCACACTGAAGCTATAATGCAAGTGTGTAATTTCACGTTATAAGAAAGAAAGAAAAAGAAAAAAAAAAAGCAAGTCAATTCATTATTTCACTGTGCTTTTTTTTCCATCCACGGCCTACACACCATTCCCAAGCATGCTCACATTATTGAGAGCCCAAATTTCACATTTTCTTCACTGATTCTTCACCAATTCTTTCCTAGAATGTTGCCACATCGACATGGAGCTCAAAGGAGTAAGTTTTTTTTATGAATTTGTTATTAAATAGGTAGAGTTAATATGTTTTTGATGTCAATTTCTTTAATTTTAAAAAGTTGATAATTCACCTCCTTCTCCTCCTCAAAATGCTTCTACACCTCATGACCAAATACCTAATGAACAACAACCCCAACAAACTGCTCCAAAAATTCCTCAACATCACCATGAGACCACATTTCTTTGAGGAATTTTTTCAAATAGCTCACCACCTTGTCTATCCTACCACATTTTACATACATATCTACCAAAGCATTTTATCAAACAGTTGACTTCCTTGTTGTTATGGATAAAATCCTAAAACATGTGCTTTTGAACAAACTATGGATGCTTGGAAAAATCTATCAAAGCATAATAGTAAGCAATAGCATAGACAAGGCAATGTGTTGGTTGGAAAAATTCCTCAAAGAAATGTGGTCTCATGTTGATGATGCTTGGAAAAATCTATCAAAGCATAATAGTAAGCAATAGCATAGACAAGGCAATGTGTTGGTTGGAAAAATTCCTCAAAGAAATGTGGTCTCATGTTGATGTCCATCACCATGAGACCACATTTATTTGAAGAATTATTTCATACAACTCATTGCCTTGTCTATGCTACCATATTTTCCATACATGTCTACAAAATAATTTGATCAAAGTACACTCAAAAAAATTTCAAACAGTTCACTGCCTTGTCTATGCTAGCACATTATTCATACATGTCTACCAAAGTACTCAAGATTTTATTGACTATCTCATACATTATAAGCCATGACCTACATCACTATTCTAGTTTTTGTAATTGAATAATGTTTTTTTTTTTTTAGATGATGTAGGCAAAGACACCTATTGATGTTCATATGGTAATGAAGCATGGTGTGTATTCTACAATTGATAGCTCGATGCCTTTGATGGGGGTATGAGGCATATTAGTAAATTTCAAATTACATTATTTGTTATATTTGTTTATTATTGAATGATTAAATGATTATTGATTTGTAGTTTAATTTCTATCTAGATGGTTTCTATAGGGCTTTGGAACACCACAACCTAAGCATGCAAATGTTCAAATTGAGGAGAGAGATCATATGGCTGCGGTAAGTGATTATTTTGTTAAATATTTCATTTTTTTATAATGTAATTTCTATATATTAATGTCTTTACATTTTATTGTAATAGCTAAAGCTTGATCGAGAGCTAAATAGGAGTATCCATCAAGTTCAAAGTAGACCAGTGTCATATGCATCTCCATCCCATTGATGAATAAAGATCACCCATCTATTTTCTTAATATGATCTGCTTTCTATGTCTGTTAAGGTTCCAGAGCAATAACCACAGATATTTTTATTTCCATTTCCTTCTTCCTGTATCAACACAGCTGACCAAGTGTTGTCAGAAGCATCAGTGTATAAAAACAAAGGTAAATCAGAAGCAGGAATTTGCAGGGATGGCAAATATTGGCATTTTGCCTTAATTCTTTGGACTGCCTCTGTAGCTTCTAGAGACCATCCTTCTTTGCCTTCTTTTAGATGAGATGGGATGACTCGGCGATCTTCAGCTAAGCCTTTATAGAAAGGAGAGACATAATTTAAACATCCCAAGAATCTCTGAAGTTGTTTCTTGTCTTGTAGTATATCTGGGAATTCCTGGATCCTCTGTAGGATGTGTGTCTGAAGTTGGATTTTTCCATTATTTAGATGTAAACCAAGGAAATCAATTTGGATTTGTCAAATCACCATCTTTTTAGCTGTTAAGCATATCTCATGTTTTTTGATGGCTGCATAAAGTTCCTCAAGATGCTGCAAATGGTCGGTGACTGAATCAGAGAAAATAAGGATATCATCAATATAGGCAACACAAAAATATTTTAGGTGTCTTAATGCTTGATCCATGCGTCTTTGGAAATATGCAAGATCAGTGCATAAACCAAATGGCATAACATTCCATTCATACAATCGTTGTAGAACGGAGAATGCTATCTTGTATCTGTCTGATTCTTTTACCTTAATTTTCCAAAATCCTGATTTACAGTCAAACTTTGAGAAGATTTTCTTAGTGGCAGCTCTTCTAATTAAATCAGTGCTAAATGGTATGGGATAGTTAAATGGAAGGATAATGTCATTAAGAGGTTTGTAATTGATACATAATCTCTTTTTCCCTCTTACCTGTTCTGCTCTTTTATTTACCAGGAATGCTAGACATGCAAAAGGACTTTTACTAGGGCGGATGAAATTCCCATCAAGTAGTTCTTGCAGTTGTTCATCCATTTCTTTTGTTTCTTTTGGACTCATTAGATAGGCTGGCTCATGTGGAATGATTGATTGACATTCTGGCCTAATCTATATTTCTAATTCTTCATGATCCTGGGACTAGAACTATAGAGGGTTCATGCTGCAACAATTTGTCTCAAATTTCTATCTAATTTCACTAAACACTTCTGAAATCTTTTATGTTAGTTTTTTCACTGACTCTTTTTGTTTCTTTTTCCCAGTATTTTAAAATTTATGATTCACAATTTTAAGTGCAGGGATTTCAATCTGTTAGTCTTCATGTCTCAAAGAGATCTTATGTTTCTAGAACTGAAGTGGCTCATATTTGGTTAGAAACAGAAATCCTAACAGAACATCATCCTCTAAATCATTGTACTCAATAAAATTAGTGATGAATATTTTACCCATAATTTCTATGTGGACATCTTGTGCATACCTTCCCATCTGAATCCTTTCTCCATTTATTGCATAACTATGTGGAAGATCAGGTCTTTCTTTCCAAAATTGGGGAGGAATGGCATTGGTTTTAGCCAATGATCTTGAAGAACCTGTATCCACAAATGCATCTAGAGGAATCTTTTTGAATCATGGAAAATGGAAATTAATTTTGATATAATTACCATTGTTTGCAAGTAAAAGAGAGCATGACTTTTCCCTTGTTTTATCAATAAGGCTATTGCTGCTACTGCTGGCTTCTGATTCTTCTTCTAAAGCAGATTCTTTGTCAGACTCAGCTTGTTGGTCTGCTTTGAATAAAATATCTTTAATTTCTCCCACTTCTGCAGAGAGATTTCTTATTTCTTTGTGCTGAGTTTTGAGCAATCTTTTTAAATCTGCAACATCATTCATTAGTAAATCAAATTTCTTAAAGATTGTTATGACATCAATGTCAAGATCAGAAGCTTTTGGTTTAGAAGAAGATTTTTCTTTTCCTTTTCTTTGCCATTGAGGGATTTTGTATCCATGATCTATTTATTTTGAAGGTTTTTTTCTGTAATTTAAGCTACTTTTCTACCTCAGTCTTATCTGACTCTAAGGTTTTCAGCTTTGCCAAGTGTTGGTGGACAACTCTCTTTCTTTCTTCCTTTGTTCTTGCCATTTTGTAAGGATCTTTGGATTTTTCAATCTGAATCTGAACCTTGAGATCTTGTAGAGTATTCTTAAGAAGTGAGGTTAGAAAATCCTCATCTGGGTCTAAGCTCTCTGATTCAGGGTCAGACAAATTCTGCATATGTTTATGACGATCCTTTACATCTTTGAATTTTAACATGAAACTGGAATCAGGAACAACTTCAACTAATTCATACAGATCTTGTAATTCTGTAATATTTCTACTATCAACAACTTCCCATCCTGGGTTATTTTGTTCAAATATTGCATAAATCTTTGTGCTAGGATTTAATTTCTTAGGACAGTTAGTAGCATAATGAGGTCCTTTACAAATAAAACACTTAATTCCTTTGGGGACCTTATTAGTTCTTTTTCTTAGCAAATATGGAGGCATTTTATGAAATTTCCTTCTTTTATAGGGAACTGCTCTATATTTCTTTTTGTGTCCATATTTACCATGCTTGCTACGTCTAAAAGTGTATTCTCCTTCATAATGTTTTTTCTGAGAACACCTTTTACATCTGCATTTCCTACCACAGCCCCTTTTCTTAAACTGTTTGAGTTGCTGGAAATCTTTGAGTTGATTAATTGGAGGAAGATCACAAAATTCTTTTAAATTACATGTGTAGTTGTATTCTTCCTTATTGAGTTGGAGAGCACCCAACAAACATTGCTTTTCCAGCTTATATCTGATCAACCTTTTTATTGTAGGGAAACTCACATCATCAAGCTATATGTGCTCCTTTCTGATTATATAATCTTGTGCCCATGCACCTAAACCACAGGTTAGAGAGTTCAGGTAATATTGCTTTGTGGTTAGATCATGCATTTTATTTGCTGCAACCATATAAGATTCAAACATGCAGTTGTATTCATCAAATTTGGCAAAAATTTTAAGCTTGATAGATTGTAGAATCTTATTGGCTTCTAGGGCTTGATTAGAAATGTCATCACAGAAAAGATCTATTAATAGCCATTTGAACTCATCAAATCCAACTTGAAATATATCATCTTTTCCTAAATTTTTAGGATCCACTAGAATGGGATCTATTGATTGAGCAGGAATCTTTTTAGGCATTGGGCCTTGGTCTGGAAAATTATTCCACCAATTTCTCAATTTTTTAGACATAAGCCTTACAGCATAAAGAACCTTTGCAGGTTCTGTCCATGAACCACTTCTTTCAAACAAATTTTCCAATGTGTCAGTCCATGTTCAAATGGCTTCATATGGATTAACTAATTTATCAATGTTTAAGACATAACCACTGGATGCATAAGGTCGCATCTGCTCAGGCTTGAGGTTCTCTGTGACTGGTTCTTGCATTTCAATATCCATGGTTAACTTCTTCAATGATTCCCATGGTTCTTTTTCTTCTATTTGCTTATATCTAGAGAAATCTAAAACAATTTCCTCAAAGTCATTATTTACAGAGGAATCAGAGTCACTAGGACTATCAGAAACATTCAAAATATCTACATCAGAAGATTCAACATCAGATTCTTTATTTGCATAACCAAGTTCATCCATGTAGACTGGTTCTTGTTGGTCTTCATCTATTCCCAATTCTGCTAGCCAATCTTTGAGTGGTTCTTTATTAGCCAAGGTATGCTCTTTAACCTTAGGCATAGGGACATGGGGAGTTGGCTTGTGTAAGGGTTTCCTAGAGGTTGAAGCTTTGTCTTCCCCATTGTGCAGAGGTTTACTTCTTTGGATTAGAACCTTCTTTGATTTAGGAGGTTCTACAAATTTTCCTTTTTTCTCTCTGTCTTCTTCTTCTAAACTATCCTTACCAACCTGGGATACTCTTATTTTCTTTGTAAGAATCCATATCCTTTCTAATTTCTTAGCAACAGAGTCTAAGAGATTCTTATTCTCAATATCGGCAACCTTTCTGGAGGTTTCATTGGTCTGCTGATCAGCATAAATATTGGTAAGGTAGTTGTCTTAATGTTGTTGTGTAGAAATAACAGTTTTTACACTATTATGAACTTGAGTAACATCATAGTTGACACTGGTAATGTCATGAGACAGAGTTCCACAATAGTGTTCAACATTCTTTATAGCAGTAAAATGCCTTTGCTGATCTTCAGAGACTATTTCTATCTTATTTACAGCTTCTAAAGCCTGGTCACCACTAAATCTAATATCTACAGCCATGTCATCTAAATTTTCTTGTGCAGAGATCATCCATTGTGCCATCCAATTTCTTTGGGCTTCAGAATTCTTTTGTTTCTTTTCCAGCTCTGTATGAAGTCTGGCTTCATATTTTCCCCACAATCTCCGATCAGGATTGATGACTGTGAAAGTTTCAGGAGTAGGCCATCTACCTGGTTCATAACTGATAATCTCTTGTTCCTGATTATTGAATTCCATCTTATATTTACTCTTTTTCTCAGATCCAGCCCGTGGGAGTTTTGACTTAGGTGTCTTCTCTTTCATCATGTAACTTTTCTCTCCCATTTTTGTGAGTTTGATACCTTTTCCTTTTTGATCTTGTTTTTGTTCTGTTTTTGGAGTCAGGGCAAGCTTTTGGCTAACCTATCGAGCTAATCTATCCATAAGTTTTGGATTACTACTGAGATCAGAGAGGGTTTCCAAAGATGCTCAGGAAGGATATGGATTTACAGATGGTTTCCTATACATGGGGAATTGGGTAGATCCGATTGATTCTTCTGGATTGTAGTCAAGATATGGCTTATTGGATGTACTTGGGAAATTGTGTGACATGGAATAAGATCGAGTGAACATGCTTGGTCATCTACTAGTCGAAGCTTCCAGCTGTGCAAACAATGTTTCATCAGGTAATGCCTGGAGATCTATGCTGGCAAGCCTACGACTTTGTGTACAAGGTTTTTCAGAGAACACACTTCTAGAAGGAGTTGGAAGTTCTTGGAACTTTGGTTGGGACTGATTTATGAGTTTTTCAATGACAGGGAAACCTATATCAAAGCCAGTTGAATCTATATGTCTACCAAAGTCATCAACATTTGTATTTGCTTCCGTATAACTTACCCCCGCAAAAAATTTAGGAGGAAAAATAGTATTAAGTAATCTATACACACATCGACCACCTATAGTTGCATACACAGAATCTGGTTGTAGGATGACACCTTTAACTTGTAACAAAAGACAAAATGCAAATTGAACATATTTTTCATCAAGGTTTATGGTGAAGTTGGGTCTAACAGACATGCGAGCATCTCCACCTTTTTCTTCATCAGAAGATTTTATGAGGCGACCTCGGAATTGGCCAATGACAGCTTGATCCCAAATTCTACAACGAGTGTCTATCAAACTAGCAAAGTATTCTACTCCTATATCATAGTTGAAATGTGGATGTAAAATTATGTCAACTAAAGAGAAATGCACATGGAAGAAACCCTTTGCTTTCCATCTCTTTATGTCATCAGGAAGTAAGAATGGAAAATAGACTGGACAAATACCAACACCAGAAACCCTAAGATTTATTTCTGATTGTCACACAGAATTCATCATTTTCACCTTTATTCCTTTCTAAGGATATAAAACAGATATCTTAACATCTGGAAACTTAAAATTACCATTTTCATCTATGAGTTCTTCTTTATCTTGAAAGTGGTTATGGATAACAGAAGAAAGAGAACTGCTTGCATGCATTGAGCGCTGGCTAGCCATGATGGAGAAATGAGAACTTACTTGATTTCGCTAACCCTTTGGCTGCTACGTTTTCCGTCTTACTGCTCACCCTTCACATGCCTGTCCTTTGGCTTCAACACGGGATTTACAGTCTTATTGTGGGTCCACAACTACTTGAGACAGCTAATTTCGTTTAGAACCAAAGTTTCCATAAAATGGTTGACAGAACTTAATGAGGCAAGAGTTTTTCCAAAGTCTAGACCACTACCAAGACTATAACAATTATAACACAGACGATTTTGACAAAGATTCCAAAACTAGATGAACAATAAATACTTGAATATGTATCCTGGGTTTGTATTTCAAGGTCAAGCATTGTATTCATAAATAACAAGGGCTACAAATGCAAAGAGGTTCTGATACCAATATGCGAAATAACAAATATTTCTCTATTAATTATATCATGTGCAAGTTACATTCAACAAGCATTCAGATTCTGATCATCCAGATCGCACTAGGCGCAGGAGAGAGCATAAGTCTGAGATGCAAACTAGGGACTTTTTTCTAAACAATAGACTCCAATCCTAGACAACTTATGCCAAGAATGAGGCATCCTCAACAATTTAAAGGAGAGGCTGAGCTTGTTACCTCATGGCATTTTACAATTAATTTGGAATCCATCCATATGCTTTTGACACGTGTCCCACTAACCTACCACACTATGGAGTAGACAGCTATTAAGCATTTTGCCGTAAACACTGACATAGTGGAAAGAAAAGAAAGTCACTTTTAAGACACCCGTGAGTGAGAAGGGCCCACTTAATACCCGTAAGTGGCTACAGGGATCTTGCTTTTTAAGACAGGGTTGCATCCTGTTGTCACATCTTAATGTGGGTGACATCACGGCATAGACAAGCCCATGTGCTAGCCATCAGAATTGTATCGGATCTAATATTTGATCTGGTAACTCATGGTATGCTCGGACCCAATCTTCAGTTCTGGGGTTAAAAGCATAATCAATTTGAACCACATAATCCTGGGAATAAGCCTGGTCTAATTCAACTCTTCTGGCAAGGAGTGCTGGTTTGAGATTGATTTCTATATTTTCAATTTTTACTTCTAGTCTCCATTCACTTCCAGAGGTACAAGAACAACAAGAGGGGAACAAAAAACATACAAGGTTTCTAAAGGGTAGAGTGTCATCACATAAGCTCGACATGGGTTACCCAATGCGGATATTCATAGTTTACCAGCCCCCTTACCTGGTTAAACGCTGGCAGCCTCAATTGATCCCCAACCCCCATTCTCACTCATGCGGGATCAACATACCTTTCAAGAGGATAAGGCATCTCCATCCCATTGATGAATAAAGATCACCCATCTGTTTTCTTCACCAAGAGGGTAATGACTTTTAATTGGGGTCTTTTTTTTGTATGCCTACATGGAATTTTTGAACATATTTTGTATTGCATATACTTGAAATTGTATGTCTATATGACATTCTTGTAAGCCTATATGACTATTTTGTATATATTTTATACTTATATTGACATATATTGATGTATTCCTATATGGATATTTGGTTAATACACAACCTTTTTTATTGATGGTGTCCATATTTCCATTATAAATCCATGCTTCAATAGATATTTGTAGATGGATTACTTCAAATATTTAAAATCCAAGTGTTTTCCATGCACTCTTCTTTTATATAAATGTAAATATATAATAAAGTTTGAACATTATTCTCCTATAAGATTATTGAACATTAAATCAATCATATGAATATAGTAATGCTTCATGCTTCATGTGTATGCTCCATGCTTTATATCATTGAGGAAGACATCTACCATTCCACGTGTATAGTTCATTCCAATTGGAAAATATTAGATATTGGCCAAGCCAAAATTGGAGAATTAATCGCACCCAATAGGGTGGTCAAATCACCTAGATTTTATGAATTATCGGCCCAATGCATGTCCATTCGTCATCAGTTTATTTTATGAGGCATATTTATGTAATAAATTTTCCATAACTATGCATTTAAAATGGACTGATTAATATTTTCACCTGGAATCTCAGAAGCATGTAATAAATCACCTACATATTCCCCAATACTATTAAAATAACATTGTGTATTAGAACCCATTTCACCAATTAAATTTTACAAATAGTTGCTTATGAGGACCCATTTCACCAATTAAAATTTACAAAAGTTTCTTATTAAAACCCATTTCACCAATAACATTAAAAAATAATTACATTTGAGGACACATTTCACCAATTTTCGTGACACCTCCATGCTAATCCTAGGGCCATATTGCCTTGAAAATTACAATGAATGTGTTCTCTTAAGGTTTGATTTTCCCAAAACTTAAATGTATCATTGTATAGCCACACAAGATTCACCAAATTTTTAATATACCATTTAAAAATCTCATGGAATTTTCCAAATATGGATTGATATAAATACAATCGAAACTATCATTTATTCTTACACATTTTGTTCAGTTCTAAACTTGTGAGCTCTCGATCTAGAAGTTGGACTTGGAACCTTGAAGTTGGTCATAGGAAAGTTACAAAATTACAACACAAGCATTCTTGCATTAATGAATAGCAAGTTAGTGAAAACCTAAACTTAAAGGTGAGTGATCATTTCTTCATAGTGTTATAAGACTTCTTTATCTCTTTTCCATTCTTGCTTCAATCTTAAAGATGATATTGAGTAGGGAATAGGATCTATATTCTCTATCCTTGTTAAACAAGAAGACATTTTTTTCCAACTTTTATTTGAAGTGAGAGATCAAGATGTTGAGTAGCAAGTGCAAAAAGGATAAGAATCCTCAAGGTGGTGAAGGACTAGGAGGCCATCAAAATGCCCAAAACGTAGAGTTACCATACAATCTTTCTTTGGAATTAGCAATGATTCTTATCCATCATATCAAGATGGAGCTACATCATCAACTCTTCCACCAAATATTAATGAAGACATTCACAATACCTCACCGCCACTGGAAGGTGGGATTGTCATTGGGTTAAATGAGTCAAATGAGGATGGCAATATTGCAGAAGATGTTCCAAGGGATAACTTGGTTTTCCAAAATGAGATAATTGAGTTGGATGAAAATTATAGGGCCATAGATGACGTTGGTAGCAAGAAAAGAAAAGGAAAATAAAAAATAGGGTGCAAGTGGGAAATGACAAGGAATTTTTAGCTTGATTGGGTGTCAAAGTACCCATTCATTGAAGCATTGGTGAAAGAAAACAAACCTCCAAAAAAATACAAGTGTATGATTTGTAGTTGGAAATTTAAAAGAGACAAGAAGTTGTAGCTAAATCTTGAAACCATAGAAAGGCATATCATTAAAGTATATGAAAAAAAAATCATAGACAGAAAGGAACAATTAGTAGTACGATGGAAATAAAAGGAAGAATGTCTTCATGTTAAGTATGCCATATAATATGAAGAGCATAGGTGTCGAAGCTTGTTGCATGTGGAGATACAATTGAGGCTCAATTTGGAAAAGTAATGGAAGGAGCACAACTGGCAAAAACTAGTCAGATGAGTGTTGTTTTTCATATTTTTTCTAGAGGGCATCCTATGATAGACTACCTAGAATATTTAAAGTTATATTTTTTGGGTGTTCCTCACTTTCCTAATGCACATTAATCAATAAATGTTGGATGGTAATGGACAATTTGTCTTGTTGCAATGGAAAATAAAGATTTAAAAGACAAAATAAAAGATTCAAACTTCATTGCATTATCTTTAGGTGAAGTTACTACAGTAGATAATACTTCTTGGGTCTGTATGCATGTGTATACTGTAAAACCATGTGTGCCAAGCTCATCTTCTATGTGTTCATAAAATGAATGAAAATTCAACATTGCAAAATCTGTTTGAATTGTTCAAGAAAATTTTGAATGAAATTGGAGGTATGGATGACTTGACAATTGCCAAAAAGTTGGTGTGTGTAGGAGTTGATGGAGCTGCAGTAATGCAAGGTCACAAGACCGGTGTTTACACAAAGTTACAAACTACTTGTGCACCATACATGATTTACATTCATTGCATTTCCCAAAAAATGAATTTAGAATTGTAAGCAAGTATCCTATAGTATCAAAAGTTGAAAATCTAGTACGCAAGCTCTACGCATACTTCTGCAAAAGTCCCAAAAGTTTCATAGAATTTCAAAATTTTGTTGAGGGAATAATAGCGAGAAATAAGCTTCTTAAGGGTGTTGATACCAGATGGATCTCCTTGCATGGACCAGTGCATCAAGTTCTTTCAAAATATCGATCCTTTATTGGAGTAATGTACGAGCATCACAACACAATAGACAAAGCTTTGAACCTCTTATATAGGTTAAGCAATATAAAGACACTCTTGACTTTAGCTAGTTGTCTCCCCATGCTGGATGAAATGAAAAATCTTATGAAGAAAGCCCAAGATAGAACTATGTATATCTATGAATATAACAAACTATGTAGAATGACATGCATGGCCCTCAATAATCTATATCTAGAGCTAACTTCTAGAAGCCCAAATTTTTAAGATGGCAGAAAATTAGAGATTTCAATCATCCTAAAAATTATTTATAGTTTAATACAATCAGAAACTTATGTGTCTATGTATGTGGATTTTAGATACCAATGTACCATTTTATGACAGTCATGTGCTCTATCAGAGAAGTCTGTTACAAAGGAATCTTTTAATGGCATTCTTAAATATGTTCATGATAATTTGAAGGAAATTGCAAAATTGCTTTCCACAGATATTTATAATAAATTCCATCAACAAGAAATACTTGAAGCCATGGCTATTGTGTATCCTTAATTTTGGATTTAAGGAAATTGAGGTAGCCCCAACTATTTTGATGATAAAGTAATTATCTTGGTTGAACACTTATTCAAAAGTGTAAAATACAATGAACAAACAATAGAAGGAATTATAAATGGAGATAAGCTTAGACAACAATGTAAGAATTTTGTAAGAAGTATGATGGACCAATTTTATTCCATGGAGAAGCCCTTTGAATTGGGATCAATAGAAAAGGCTTGGACAACCTTAGGTCAAAGTAAAATATTGTGTGGTTCGATATTAGAATATTTCAAACTTGTTGATTTATGTCAAAAAATGATATTGGGGTCAGTGGGGGATGAAAGAGTTTTTAGATCATTGGCATTTTTGAAATCAAATATATGAAACAAACTAGACAATAATTTGGAAAATTGCTTGAGGGTGTTTGGAACTATGTATAATGTCAAAAAATTTCCTTTTGAAAGGGCACTCACAATCTGGAGGTCTATATTTGAAAGAAGAGGGTTATGCAACACTTCAAACATTGGTTGTGGTAGCACTAGCAGTGGGAAAAATGAAAGTGACATAATGAATGTTGAATTTGAGACTTAGGGAAAAGAAAATGAAGACCATACTTAGAATCAAGATGACTCTTTTACTTTATCTCAAGTTGAATGCCAGTTTTAGGACTCTGACTTGACTTGGAAAATGGAAGTGAATTAGCAATTTTTTAGGTATTTATACTGCATTTCATGAATCATATTCCAAACTTTAGTTGATGATATTTTATATTGTATTCCATGATACTGAATTTGATATGTGATTCTACATCATTTTTCATAGTTTATAAATTATTTTGATCAATGCCTTATCCGCAATTGAGTCAGAAAATGAAAAATGCTCCTACAACATACCAACTCATGGCTTATTATAACCTTGTTGCCTTATAATGAGAAACCAAGAAAAGAACAACACTTATCACACTAATTATAAATTTCTCTTGTATTTCCATTCACATAAATCTTTGATAAATAACTGAAAGGAATATTAATCCCTTCCTTGAACAAAATCTAATAGTTCAACATCCATAACATAAACACATGATGTGATATGATAACTTATACATAACCCTTGATTATTTTGAGTCAAAAGATAGTGAATACAATACTAGAGAAAAAGATAGGTCAATGTTCAAAATTAAATAAATGCACTTAAGTATTTGAGTCATCTTTTGTTATAATAGAGAAAAATTACAACAATTCCTATCTATGCTATCAAATAGCTTAAACTATGCAAAAAGAGCTTATAGAGAATTAGATGAAAGATCAAAAAAATAGAATTCTTTGAAATTTTGAATGAGTCTCAGGATTCCCTTTTATAATATAAGGGAAGCAACAAGAAAATAAGTGAAGAACCTCATCCAAAAACTTTCTAACAACCAAATTCTTAGACAAGAGGCATAGGAATAAAAGCATAGGTCCACTCATAGACTGGGTAAAAAATTATACTTTTCATTCTATGTGTTAAACATATCCTCATAAGGCCAATCATTAGCTAAGATCTTTTACGAATTCTCCAAATTTTTATGATTCTTGGCATCAAGTAAAGCATTGGCCTCTCTACAAAAAAATTTCCATCCTTTTTTCTACATCAACCATCACGTCTGAATAGGAATCAAGCTGATTTAAATCAAGTTTTTCATCTTTGCAAATCAGAGGGAGGAGTGTGGGGATTAGAATATTGAAACTATCCTTCCATTTCTTTAGGGTCTTCAACTCCCCATTATCTTCTAACAGGTGGGGTGCAACCTTTCTGTCAACATTTATGAGAGTTCATTCTTGCTCAAGTGCAACTCCAATTATACTTTCCAAATACCCTTTATGATTATGTGCCATCTTGACAATATCAAAATTAAGATAGATACTTTTGATGTGGGGCATCAGATGTGTTTGTAGATCCCTTATACATACCTTCCAAAGATGAAAATATAGGAATTCATTATTCAAATATACATTTGAGTCATTCTTGATCCTCACTTACTTTGGTAATAGCATTTCTTAAATTCAGATATGACACATGGGTATTTTACAAGCTTAAGATTTTAGACAGTCTGTGCTTTAGGATGCATGTCGCAATGCACACATTCTCCTTTTGTTGATTATTGAGCATTCTTCAACTGTTGTTCTAGCATTTCAATCTTTTCTTTAAGTTCTACGTTTTCAATTGTCACATGAGCATAGGGGACTGTAGAAGAGGATCCTTCTTCCTACACACTTTCAACAATGGTTTTTTTTCATCCAATAATACCTACTACTAGGTGTAAGCTTCCATGAGATCATTATGTTCCTTCAACACTATATTAATTCTATCTTGTAACCTTCAAACACTAGCTTCATTAAACTTGGTAGCATCTACCACTAATGCAACAACTTCAGAGGCATAGGTGTTAGAAACCCTCTTTACAACCAAGCTCTGTTTGATACTCTTACCCTTTGATACTTCAAAAATCATAGGATTGCTTGTATTTGGGGCAAGGGCCTAGATTGCAAGGGATTCCCAATGTGGGTTGAACCCTAATCCTACCAATCCCATCTCTACTTCCTCTTCTATGGAGAAAACTTATCCTTCTTGTTTCCTAATAGTATCAAATACAATTACAGAAGCAATGTCCCATTTAGGAAGTAGTAGCAATCCACTATCTTCCACCATTCTTCTCCCTTCATCAGGCATGATATTTTTAGACTCAAAATTCATTTTTTCCCTTACCTTTGCAGCTACTTCATCATACATTTCTCTAGGCACATCTGCTTGTGCCAAATGAACTCTTTTAAGGTACTCCTCCCTCTTTGATCTAAAAAAAACTCTTTAAACTCTTGGGATTTTATAAACTCATAATTAGACATGAATTGTGAATATTCCAACTCCCTCACATCATTGAGGTTATCTCTCCCCACAACCACGTCCAACTTGAACCTTCGTTGAAGAATGCCAACAATATTTGGTCTTGAGGGGATGGCATATATTGTTGAATTCCATCTTTAGTGATATGAAAATCTTCACTTTCATCTAGACTGATGGGATTTTCAACCAAAAATGGCAGTTGCTCAGATTTCATCATCTTATGTGGCTATTCTCTTAGGGGAGAATCAGAATCCACACTAATTGTTTGAGGGAAAGGAGAAGGAGTGACTTGTGGTGGGTCTTATTGCACATTTTCTCTAATAAAAGGCCCCTATGGTTGGGGCCTTCTGATAGCAAGGTCATGTGAAGGTCTAGGCCTCTTTGCTAGTTTCTCTTCTAGGATAGGGGCCTTACCTACAACTCTATCAAAATTATTGAACACCACCTCAATCTTGGCAATTGGGTCAACAATATCAAAAAATTCTCCATGATAATTCTTATCATTCTTTATCCTGGTATTACCTCAGATTCATCCTTGCAATTTCTTATGACATATTCATTTTCATCAACTTGATGAAAAAAATTGGACCTTCTGATACCTTTCTTGACCTTGTGTATGAAACCTTTAGGGCCAAAATTCTTGGTATTTAACTAAAATAACCTGTATTCCCCAAGCATTTCTTTCACCTATCTAAGTCATCTCTAGTAAAAGTGAAATCTAAAAAGGCAGTAACATAAGGGGAAAAGGACCTTTTCCTTTGTTTCCTTGAATGAAATTGATTATTCTCATTGAATTACCATAAAATTTCCTTGAATTCCAACTTGGGTGACACATATTTGGGTAGCACATGGGGGCCTTGAGGGCAGCCATATACTCTAATAACAACTAAGTTCTCATGGAGGTAATAATCTCCCCAGTTATGTTGTACTCCTAACTCCGGCCTCCACTCTTTAGGCCTAAGGAAATCCAAAATTTTCTTGTGCAATTTGATTCTAGGTCAACCCAACCTTGCCATGACTTGTCTTACAAAGAAAATCTCAAAAAAATAATAGTCAGAATCACTACAATTTTTGTCCCAAATATGGGTCCAACATTGCACTGGGAGATCGCATCCCTTTTTATCTTTCATGTTCAGTTGTAAAAATTTTCTGAAATGATCTTTCCCTTTGTACAAAATCATATGGAAAAGAAGAGAATACCACATGAAATTCACCTATGACTCCTTACCACTTTTCCTTCTCTTAATGTCCACCACTTGATTGTGAACAACCTTAGCTAAAAAGTTGGTATAGTTAAAGTCATTATTAAAAAAAGGATTTTGTATGTCAATCACCATATACATAAGAGGTATCTCCATTTTTGAATGTGCATCTTCTCCCAACACCTGGGATAATGCCCAATATGTTCTTCTAAAATAGTCTTCAAAAGACTTGATATCAAAAGGCTCATGTTCATTATCAGGGATTCTCAATGACTTTCCATAGAAGCTTTTTTGTCTAAACCTAGGGAGCCATTTCAATTTGAAGCTATTTATGTCTTGTTTGTATTTTATTTTGAAAGAAGTAAGGTCTATAACCTTATTTGTGGCCACATTGAGTCTAAAAACCTCACAAATAAACTCCCTGGTTATATCCATTATGACACTTCCATCCAATGCCTAATTACTCTAATATTCTCATCATACCCAAAAGCAAGGCATTTGATGAGTTCCACATTTATAAAGACATTAGGAATAACTAGCTTCCCCAAATCATAGGTCCATGCATTGGAGATAGGGGAATGGCAATTTCTTTTTCCATACCAGTATACGAACAATTCCCACCTAGTGAATGTGTCATCTTGGTACTTCAGCTCAACATCTTTGCAATTTTTGGTTGTCTACCATCCCCTCTACTACACTAGGTCTGAGGTTACGTTGACATTGAGGCTTTTTTGAGGAACCCGACAACTAGGCCAAAATATCCTTCTTTGAGGGTATTTTAGATGTAGAGCTAGAGGGTTGGGTGTTTGACCAACTCATAATTTCAAAATGATTTAAAACTGATTTCTATAATATTTTGCAACAAAGTTTACACACCTAATTATGAGATTCAAGAATAATAATAGTGAATTTTTCCAAGAAGGGCATACCTATTTTTAGTTTAGCTCAAGTTGACACAAAATGGGCACACCTTTGTAGTTTTTTCTACTATGCCATACCAAACAAATGAACTAAAAATTTATGAAGGAAATTATGAGCCATCATCCCTCACATTTGCCATTACTTCTTGTTTACACGAGTGCAATTCATTCATCTACCTATTTATCAATTTTGAACTTGGGAAGTCCATCTGAAAGAGACATACAAATCTAAAATTTCAATGATGAGTAAAGCCTTGATTTTCTTGAAATGGACGCCACTGTCCTCTCTTTCCAACAGAATTCTCCCACATCCCACATGCTAATATTGTGACACAGTCTCCTTCTGCAGTTCCACAACCAAGAAAAGGACATTCCACTAGTGGCCCACGGACTTGCAGAATCCTTTATCTTCCACAATGTAATGAACATAAAAAAATAAAATTATAGAAAAGTAAAGGTTTTGATTTTGATTTTATATTTGATATTAAAGGGGCACTTCCTAGAAAAAGGCGACGTGGGACTCACAACATCGATACCCATAAGTCATAACTTAAAGACCAGTCAAAAAGTAAATGATTTCAACAACAAAACATTAGAACGCCAGTGTTTAAGGATAATAAGGTTTGAGAAAGCCCTAGGTTGCAGACCTAACAACCCTAATTTAACTAGTTGAGGATTACCAAGAATTTTATGCTAGGGTTATAGGATAATAGGTTTTTATAAAGCCCTAAGTTGTAGACCTAACAACCCTAATTTAACCAGTTGAGGATTACCAAGAATTTTACACCAGGGTTATAGGATAATAGGGTTTTAGAAATCCCTAGGTTGTAGACCTAACAACCCTAATTTAACTAGTTGATGATTACCAAAAAATTTATGCTAGGGTTTTAGGATAATAGGGTTTTAGAAAGCCCTAGGTTGTAGACCTAACAACCCTAATTTAACCAGTAGAGGATTACCAAGAATTTTATATTTAAAAATGTAGTTGATATTTTATATTGTACTTGATATTTTATATTGTATTCCTTGAAATTATGCATCAAATTGAATAAATTAACATATTATTAATAATTTCATATTTTAATTGTGTTAAAAATTTACTCAGTGATTCATCACTCAACTCAATGTTGAATAACATATTAACAACAATAGCATATACAATAATGAACATCAACAATCACTTAACATGTATCTAGTAGCTGAAACTAGAGTTTCTCTTTAATTGATAAAATAAATAATATAGATCTAATTGAACATCAACACATTACTAAATTTGAGTTTTCTATTGATTTTCAAATGAAGGAATACATAGAGGCAATGCAAAATCTTGCTCAAAGACAACTCTGCACAGAGTTGAGATGGAACTTGGAAACTCATAATATCAAATATCAAATCATTTTATCAGCTTTTGTAGCAACTTCCATTATTCAAGTGATGGAATTGTCATTTGTTCCAATTGATGTTGTTTGACATGAAAATTTGTTAACAATGTAGGATTGAATTTAGATCTTTACTTGAATGTTTCATCCAAAGTAACTTTCAAGGTTGTCAGTGGTTTGATGGAATCTAAATAGTTCACCTCATTTGGGTTTTGAGGAAACTAGTCCAAATCAATCTTCCTTGCACCCTCCATCTTCTTTATGAAACCATCCTTCCCAATGAATCACTCATTTGTGTCAAAATCCTTTGGAAAACCAAGCTTTGTCATGTTCCTTACCTTTTCATCCAGCTTCTTCATCTTTTTACAACCAAATTCAAAATTTTTGTTTTGATTATAAGGGAAAAATGGGTTTTGAATGGACCCAAAACCCTTTACAATAAAAGATACTAAGTGTTAGTAAAAAGAATTTTTAGAAAGTCACCAGCAGCAACCCATTAGCCAAAAAACATAAAAAAATTGGTGCTAGTATAAAGATATGACAATACTCTACCAACAACACCCATCAACAACAAAATAACAAAACAACAGGAAAACAACCTAAACTCGAAAAGAAATAGAAAGCAACTAAGAAGAAGACCAGACACTAACTCAAACTACTCAAGGTGTTGGCCACCTCAAGTTGTTGGCTTCTATGCCTCTTGATCATATCCAACAACTCCTCAGCATCAAAGGATTTCTTCCAATCAACTGACCCTTTAACAGTCGGTCCTTTGTCATCATCCTTAGCAACTTTTTTATCCTTGCCTTTAACCGAGTGCTCCTTCTCCATAAGCTCAGAGAAGTAAACCTGATCCTCCCTAATATCATTTATCTTTCTAAAAAGAACTTCCAAGGAGCCTGTGATGTTCTTCATAGAGATGTGACATGCCTACAAAATCTTCTTGATGTCCACATTCTTTCCTAGAATATTGGCTTCTAGAGTATCCAACCTATCTTCACACAGAGATTTGAAATCATGGTAGGAACCTTCAAGTTCCACAATCATATCAATAAGAATGTCTAGCACCAAGCCCTTTGGAAAATTCTTCAGATTCACCTTCAAACCTCTAATTTTGATGTTAATCTTATTGAACTCTTAGAGAGTCCACTTCTCTAACTTAAAATTTCTAGTAGCCCCACCCCTAGCCATTTCCAACAATTCAAACATGGAGGTAGAGTCATCATCGAGATAAGAAAAATCCTCAAAGAGAGGATTTACCTTTAAATGCTCATGTTTACCCTTTTTCTTCTCTGCATCCTCCTCAACAAAACCCCTTATTTCCTTGTCCTACTCCACATTGGGCATATCCTACATTGGGGAGTCCTCAATGGTGATTGTCTTATTACCAAAATCCTTGCCAACACCAGACACATTCAAGTCCTTCACTAGCCCATCCAATGCCTTGTTCTTTAGGTTCACAATATGCTTTTACAACCTCCATGGCTTGTCATCCAATCCCAAAACATTATCATGTGACCCCACCTCAAAGCCACCACCAACAACATACTGACCAACAACCACCTCCACGGTCTTGGGTGGGGAAACATTTTAGCCCACTTCTGTATCCTCACTTTCATAAAGGGCAAGCTACTTAGGTTCCCTATTACTCTTAGAACCACCCAAATTCCTCTTTTTTGAAGATGTAGTTGCAACGGCCAGAGACACATCCTCCTCATTTGAAGAAGAATCTGAGATCGACAACCCAGATACATCATTCAAAGTCTTCTCTTTACCCTTAATGGATGGAGCATGGAGGAGAGACTTAACATGCTCCATAATTAGTAATATAAGACCTTCATGGTTAATGGGAGCTCTCCTATTCTTCAAATGAGCATACACAAGACCTCAAAAGATGATAACAGGAAAAAAGGAAAGAAAAAAAAATGAACAAACCATGTCTAAAATGGTTGAGGAGAGTGAAGTGGTGACCAAAAATCATAGACCTCCCCTCTAGAGTCACATAACGCATGAGCACGTCAGCAACACTTGCCAATATTTTCTTGAGGGATTGTCTCTCATAGCCCCAACTTTCCAATTTAACTAATTATTTCCACTCATCATCTTTGAAAAATTGGTCCATCGCTCCCTCGTTACTCTTTTTGTCCTTGAAGAACTTGTGAACAACCATTGACATACCAGTAATAGCAGCAACCAATTCCTCATTCACCTCCACTTCTAGGCCATTAATCTTAAGCTTGTGGTTATGCCAAAAAGACACAAACTACGTTGAGGCATTAGGGTCATTCATGTGCAACCTCTCTAAGAATGGAGTGAAATTACCATGACTTAGTATATTCCAAAGCTTCTTCTTCTTCCTGATACCCCCACAGGAATGTGGTTTGATTCTACTTCTATCACCTCCCATGTCGAACAACACTAGAACAAGCAAACCCTTGCAAAAAACACTCAACTGGAAGCCAAAGAGCAAGAAAACACCCATAAAGTGTGTAGAATGGAAGAAGGTACTAGAAAATAAATGCGGCAACATCTCAACCCATGCCATCATTCCTCAATACTCCTAGCTTTCTTGGGAAGGATTGAGCCCTCCTCCCACACATGAAAATCATTTAAACTAACATCCTTGTTGGCAAAAAAATATACCAACGAGTTTCCTTCTTGCTAAATGTGAGAGATGCAGGTCTCTTCACAAGATCATAGCATGATTATAATATCTTTAATGAGTTGATCCACATTCCAACTTGGAGGATGAGTGCCACGCAGATAGTTAATTATGTTTAAAGAATCACCTTCAACCCATAATTTGGAGTAACCTTTATTGATTGCATATTTAACACTTATGAACGCAACCTCTGCCTCTACACAATGATTGGTCTAGATTCCTAATGGGAGTATTCACAAATTCGGTCGTTTCATGCATTCTTGAACACTTTTGAATGATAGATGAAACCTTCATTGAGGCTTCAATCTGATTATTAATCCATTTTTATTTCAGTTCATTGTCATTGTCTTTGTAGACTATTTTTTGAACTTGATTTGTAGATTTCTCTGCTGACAACATATTTTTGTTGTCCATTAAATATTTGTTGAGATTCTTATAATGTAGTCTCCTAGCATAAACTAATCAAAACAATTCACACAAATGATTAATCCTCTGTATTATTTCCTCCTAGATCTTTTGTTTCATATGCCTCACCGTTTCTCTACAAAATGTAGTTAACTTATTTTGACAAGAGTTTATTTCATTTTTGGTAGGTTTTTTAATTCTTTTTTCTAATTCATCGCTCTTGTTATCTATTGCTTTCCTCTTTGCTTTCTCATTTTCTTCGTCTACCTATAACTTTTCTATTTGAATTTGCAACCTCTCTCCCTCTCTCTCTCTTTGTAGCAATGATGTGTACACCAATTCATTTTTCTTCTTTGATACATTAATTTTCTTAGTATTTTTTAATCCAAAAAAATCCAATTGGAAACTGCTCACTTGAAATTCAGGTCAATCCATCTGATTTGTTGGTTTGTTTTGAATTGTGGGAACAACAAACATGTACTCCATGATTTCTTTATTTGTGTCAAATGTGGGTAATGCCATAATTGTTGTAGGCTCTGAAGTTATAGCAAATGCACTCTCCATCAGTTGCTTCCTTTCTTTTTTATACAATTTTGATTTCTCTTTAAACTCATCAATGTAATCAAAACCTAGGGACACAGGAATAATGGAATGATTGAATGGAAAAGGACTAAGAGTACTTTTAGTTGTTGTTTCAGCCACACTAATTGTGGGATTGCCTACAAAATAACTCCTTTGTGGTGGAACTGGTAGTTAGACTTGGACCTGTCAAAATCCTTGCCGTCTTCAATATGCCTTGATCACTTGGTGTTTGTGTGGTATCTTTTATCATTTCCCTCTTGTGTGTAATTTTTTGTTGTAGCACATGTTGACCACTACTACTACTACTACTACCCAAACCATCGCCACCAGTGGTAGTACTAGTTGCACTAGGTTCTCCACCATGGTCATCTCCTAGTTGTGATTGTATCTGACCTTGAGGATTAGGATTTGAAGCTTTAGTAAAATAAATTGTTTCAGTTGTACTTGTATTCCCTTGGTCTATTTTATAATCCCCAGGCCTCATTTATCACCTGGTTTTCTATGCTCTACATCTTCTACCATCAAAGGGCCTTGTCCTTTGGACCTAAAAGAACCACCTTCATAACCCATTTTTTGGCTATGGATACTCCTAAAGTATATGTTTCTTTTGTTGCCTCACTTAAACTAGCTTTTCCATAGCTTTGTTCTTCCCTATCATCATTAGATTCATCATCAGTTTCTTGATCTTCATGTTCATTGGGATGCTCTATATTCCACAATTTTCTAAACTTATAATCTTCTTTGTTATCTCAAAAGTTTGCAAGAGTTCTTGGTTCACCTAGCTCCTTCCTTATAAACCAAAAGGTAGTAATTTTTTACCATGACCAATATTTTTTTGTAAATTCCTTATCTAGAGAATTTGACATTTTTACTCTACTAGATGGTTTATCGCTTTTTTCATAAAAATTATTCTACTTCTTGATTGTCTTTTGGTGCAATGCCATAATTTATAATGATAATTATTCAAAATAAATACCTTTCTCAACAACACTTTTCTCCATTTCTATTTTGACCTCATCCCAAGAATCCTTGTTTCTCAAGTTTTCAAGCAAGGGTTTACCTTGATGTTGAATTCTAATTACAAAATTTTGATTGGCCACAATCATTGATTTAATGGTGTCACATGGATCATGCTAACAGTGATAGACAACATCAAAATTTAAAAAAATCAAAAGATCATGTACCACCATAAATTATTTTCTCTCAAATGTGAACCTTTCACATGAAAAAGGTAAAGAAGGAAATAAGGTCTTCTTCTATTGACTGACAAATTATATTTCATCAATACTCTACATCTACCTTACATATTCCAATGCAAAAACCCTTTCTATCACATGTATTAGAAGTTTGTATGGCTATACTCTTGATCCATAAAATCTTATCATAGTATATTCTTCCATTAAGTACCAATCAACCAATTCTATTTCTTTTCCTAGTTGAATGCAATTTCTACATGACATAGGCAATCTAGGCATTGGAGTATTTGTAATTGCTTGATGTAATGGAGCCAAAAAGTAGTCTACAAAATTATTGTAGTTCCTTCGAGAACCATTCATCCTTATTTAAGTGGTCTAATAATATACTGGAGCCATTTTCTTTTCTTCAACATTCCTATAGGGTTGAATTTGAAGCTTGTTGGTTTGAAACATTCCACTAAATTTGAATAGAAATAAATAGCACAAGTAGGTTGTGAACCTAAATTTCTTAGTGGAATTTGAGTGTGGACCTCCTTTAATCATTAAAAATTGTTTATGCATGGATTCTACAATGTGTTCAATAAAGTTATATTTAATAGGTTGAGGTGGAACAACATAATGGATATTATATACCATTTCAAGGAGGCTTGCACCCACTTCCCAATTGCTATCTAGTTTGAGGCAAAATGCTAGCATGTAAATAGTATCCTGAACCCATGATTTAAAAATATAAAAATCATAAGGAGGCTTATGATTACCTTTCAATTTTTTTCTAACTTCTTTGGTATCCTAAACTATTTTATTTAGGAAATAATTTTTCTCCCTTTCATCCACCACTTCATAATCACTAGCAAGATTTTCTAGGTCAATGTGGATGTTTCCAAATTCTTCAGTTGTAAACCCCAACACTTTTACAAATTCTTCTACTTTAATGAATAACAATTCTTCTTTTCTATCGTTATTAACAATTACTCTTTTGTTATCATCATAATTGTGGGCACAAACCATGATAAATTTTGGGCAGGGGAAAACCTCATGTAACATCATGTGCCCTAATCCACTTACCCATGGTGCATTGAAACTATCATTTTGCATTTGGTTTGTAGCCTTATTCTCAGATGAAAATATAAGTTTTGGGGTAAGCCTACCATAGATTTCAAGATCATAAATATCATGGTATTGATTAGTGAAACTTGGGGTTTTAAGCAATCCAACATAATGCATTTTTTTATTCGATTTTGCTCTACCTTTCCCAACAACTTTATTTGGTCTGCTAGTGGTGGTATACATTCTTGTACAATGTGAAATTATGAATTCATTCTTAGTCCTTAATTTTCTTAAGTCTCTCAACCCTAAAACCAAACTTCAAAGTTTGAAAAAATAAGATTTTAAGAAACAATGAAACGTAGCCCTAGGAATTTGTCTTTCACTTACCCATATTTTGATTCTTGAAAAGATTAATACTGACAGGCATGGACTGGATTTTTTGGAACCCAAAATCTCCTTGGTGCAATGCAATGATCAATTTGAAAACTCCCTGTGTTCTGACTCTCTCACTTAAAAATAAAATCACTTAGCAATAGAAAGTTCACTATTTTTTTGAATATTAAAGTGAATGAAACGTCAATGTGTTGCCTTTGGAATACATAATTAGTACATTACATTTCTATAGTGACACTTAGAAATAAATTCTCAAAAAAAATCTCAATTGTTGATCTTTGTAAATCTAACAGTTATAGGGTGATTCCAGATGTTTGAGTTTGCAAGCCTGGCGCTCTATGCATTTCATTCCAAAATGCAACTATAGCCATCCATCAAATGTTCATCGAATGGTTGAGTAATTTATGATATAAACAATAAACATGTGTTTCAAAGTTGTTTTAAATATGTGTTTTAAATTTGTTTTAAACTTTAGTGGTGCTAGGATACACAATCCTAATGAAGTCATTGAGATGACTCCACGTGTCCATTTCGTGGTTCCGCAAGTCACGTATATATCTACTTGAAGCATCCTACGAACTCACAAAATCCCTTTAAATGCAAGACATTAATTGACATCAAGGCCAAGGGGCCAGTAAATTAACATTGCCAAGAACTTACTAAAATGACTAATGATACTAGGAACCGGGGGAGCAAGTCAATGAAAAATTAGAAATCAATAACATTTTGGAAAAACCTAGCAAGAGTGACAAATTTTAGTATTCTTAGTGTTTTTTTGTCAATTTGATGGCAACTTTCTTTTCTCATTTGTATTGCTTTATGTTTTAAATTTGCATGCAAATATTTCATAAATAGATAATACTTAATCTCTTAAAGGAAAAAAATCTGATTTTTCTAAGTTTATTAAATATTTCATTCCATTTACATTACTTGTATAATTAAATGAATAGGCACTATAAACACAAAATAATTCTTTACTATAAATGAATACCAAAGAATAACACAACCATTTATTTTATTACCACTGAATTACAATGTTACATTATTACATAGCTTTTTAAAGATGAGTAGAGCATGCAAGCTCATGTTTTGTATAAATGACACATGTCACTTTACATTAAACACAATTGATTACAAGCTGCTACTGGTGACCATGGAAGAGAATTTAATATACCATATTCTCAAACCACAAGGATTACTAACTATGGTTTGGATCTTGGGATCTTGAATATGCTTCTACATTTATAATATGTTCAATTTGATGCACCAAAACAACCCAAAATGACACAATTGATTCCAAGCTAGTAGTGCCAATTATGGGATCCAAACCATATTACCAAACAAATGACTTTGAGAATCCATAGGGCTTGCTTACCATGTTGTGGAAATGGGAGTTGTGAAGATACAAAAAGTACTTATCTTGTTTAAGAACCAAAGTCATGTAGAAGATAAGGGGTAGTAAATCTTCTCCCACCTTTTGCACGTTGCTTCCATGCATTGGGATAACACACAATGAGTTTGAAATTCCATAGTTCCTCTTTGAGGCCTTTATTAAAATGGAGTATGAGAAGTTTTCAGCTTTGAATGCAAACAAGATTAGAATACTTACGCGGGTGTACTCTTTATGAAAGAACTTATCTCCATCAGAGCTCCTCATCCTGGTTGAAAACCTATCTCAGAATTCAAGTGAACCAGATCAAATCCTTTCTAATTTCACCCATTTTGAACTTGAAGGAAATTGGTCTTTTCCTCTATAACTACATAATTGGAGGCAAAAGAATTCAGAGTATCCCCAATAACACCACATCATCTTCTTCCTTATTAACCTTGCAAAATGAAAACCCTTATGACAATTCAAAACATTGCACTTAATAGTAAAGCCTTTAGCCTTCTATGAATGATTTTAGTTGTGCTCACTATCCCTATTTATGGGCCAATGGCCACCACTACCAACCTGATCCTTGTTTACTCAAGATTCGTGTGAGGTATAATCACACAAAACAAGTAACCAACTTAATCATGTAACTTAAGTCTTACATTTATATTGTTTATTTTGATTGGCGTCTGGCTACATGTAGCTAATAAGCTATCAAATCACCACTCAAATGATATGAAATCATTACAAATCTTATTTCAATTGATCATTACATTAATGACATCATCATCTATAGTGCGTCATGTAGTTTTCAGTATCAAGCTATCCAATCACTCACTTCAGATGTACATATGGCATTAATCCATGGTACCACAACCACACTTTCTTCAAAGAAATAAAATGTGGCGGATATGCAGAAATCAATAAAAAAAAAATTGATAAAAAGAAAGCACATGCCACATGTCATACTTTCTACTATTTTTCAGTATCAAGTTATCAAATCAAACATTTCACTCACTTTGGATTAGAAGATCAACTTAATTTTGAATCTTTTAAATATCTCCCAAGTACATATGGTATTAATCCATAGTACCGCAATCACATTTTGTTCAATGAAAGACTATCTAGTGGATATGTGAAAATCGATAAAAAGATTAAGAATTAAATGAAAAATAGAGTACTTTGAGGCATTGAAAAGAGAGAATCAAATGGATTTTTTTAGCTTAATCATTATCAATGTCCACTAATAAGTCACAATAAATTTCACTCACTTATGATTAGAACTATATGTTGAACTTGAATCATACAAAAAATATGAATATCTTTTAAGAATTAAAAGAAACATTTTATAATGAACAAAGCAAAAAGTATTTACAATAATTGAGCCATGAAAAGTATTTAATTTAAGTAACCATGAAGTACATAGCCAACTTGGACAAAAATCCACTAACCGTGACAAAAAAACCAATCATAAGATACATATTACAAGAGTTGTACGATAAAATATAGACACAATTCATTACTAAATTTTTTTGTAACAATAGCAAAGGCCCTCAATCAAGTGTTTGAGCAGGATGTGAATCGAATTGAACAAAGCAACAACATAGAAGAAAGGGGAATCACCCAAATCCTTCCTCAAAAACTCTAGACTTTTCAATGATTCATTGGTTATCACACACCAGACCACACCTTAACCACAAAAAAATATTGCACTATAGAAGTAGCTACTTCAAGTTTGGGAAATATTCCACCAACAAACTTTAACCCAATTTCAAAATTGTAAAGCACAAGTACCAACTCCAATGAAGAAAGAGAGTAAATGAAAGGCTATAAATAATGTATTGCCGCCAACATCTTCACCAATTCTTTATCTAACAAAATGTCCATGCAATTGGATAAGAAAGAAAAAGCTACCTTAGAAAATAGAGTGTGGGGTTGTTTTGAAGCCTTTCCCTACCTACAATTATTCTTATAGCCTCCTCAACCTACACACAGGGAATAGTAAAAACCATACCTAGCTTTCGTCTATCGTAGGCATCATTGCTTCTTTTCTCCCAAAAATATTTGGGTAGCATGATGCACCATAAAGACTCCATAATATCATAGATAAATTGATAATAAAGAAGAAAGAAAGCAAAGCAAAATATATATTATAAATGATATGAAGAACATCAAGTTGGTGAAGTATATATAGAACAAAGACATCAAATACTCAACACTTGAACATTTAATTCACTACTTGATGTGACAATATTACTTCAAAAAAATTGAGCCATGACTTTAAGTGATTTAATAAATAATAAAATTTCAACCATTTATATTTTAAAATCTAACAGTTCTTTCATTATTCCAAAGGTTTGAATTCACAAGTCTAGTGCTTTATACATTTGCTTTCGGAATGCAACTACGTTACTACAACCATCCATCTTGTGATAACCATTGATATTTGATGAACTTAGCATTGACCGTTGATTTATTTTAGACCATTAACCACGAGTTGAATCTGGGTTGCATCAAGGAAAGATGTCACAATTCTGCATTATTGTAGAAAAATGATGACATCACCTTCTTGGCAGTGTGGGCACGCGGGAGCTTCCCGATCGTTAATAATCAATCTCAACCATTGATTTTCATGAGAAAATATTTGTCACCTGACTTAGGAGATATTCAAGTCTTTGATACTTCACAGAACCAATAATCACCTAGGTTGAGGGGCCAATCACCATGATGACTCCAAAGGCTTAAGTCATAACTTAAGCGACCTTCAATTGCTGGTAGTCAGTAAACGATAAAATATTTTATTGGTTTTAAAAAATTGCAATTTTCCAATATTTTCCATAGACTTCTAGCAATTACAAAATATTGTCCAATTGAGATTATTATTTTTCTTGAAAAATGAAAAAATTCACCAATAACATTAATATTTTTTTTGGGAAGTATACACAATTTGCTAGGATATTACACCTTCGTCGAGGGGGAGTTCTTAAAGTTATCCATAGCTTCATGCTACGATTCACTTGTATGCTTCATGCTTCTTATGTATACTTCATGTGTTCACTTGTATGATTCATGCTTCATGTGATTACTTCATGTTTTCAAATATATGCTTCACGCTTCCTATGTAGACTTCATGTATTACATGTATTCACATGTATGCTTCATGCTTCCTATGTATACTTCATGTATTCCATGTATTCACATGTATGCCTCATACTTTTTGTATTACGTATATCTATTATTTTTCTTCATGATAAGATGTATCTTCAACAATATTACTTCATGTGTATTAAAACTGTTATTTGTTGAAATTATTTCTAGGTTGATAAGAACTACCATAAAAGGGAGAGAAATATATCATTGAGAAAGACATCCATAACATCCTTGAAGATTTCAATTAAGAATACAACCTTAGGAAAAAAATTGTGACCCTTCAAGTAGGAAAGACTATGACCCTTTTATAATGAAGGTCGGTGACCATGCCTAGCATAGATGTGTTCAACTATAGATATGTGTTGGCACTAACGGTTTGGCCCCATGAAGAAGAAAACAAAAAGTAGCCTATCGTGCAACTTTACACTACATGCATCTGATGCTTTTTGGAGCATCAAAAAAAAATTCACCATGGGAAAATGACTTGGAGCTATCAAAAATCGAGTGAGATTATTGTAGAGGGGTCCTACATGACCCTGTAGCATCAGACGAAATGTTTCTAAGTGACACGATTTCTGAGTAATCACTCATCAAAGTTTGTTGCCCTTTTGCACTTTGGTATCTTAAGAGACTTTGCTGGTACAATGTAGCTCAAAATGTTCTGGCATGTTTGGGTGTGAAACAAGACCTTTCCTAGCAAAACCCTACCCATCTAGATGCGTTGGAATTGTCAGTTTGGTCGGACGATGAACAAAACAAAAGTTACACCACTTTGCCACTTTGTGTTACATCCAACCGACACTTTTTCCATCAACTAAAAACTCTTCACCACGGGAAAATGACTCAGACCTATCAAAAATTGAGAGAGGTTATTGTAGAGGGGCCCTACATGATCCTATAGAATTAAACATAATGTTTCTAAGTGACATGGTTTCAAAGTAATTTCTCTTCAAAGTTTTCTATCCTTTTGCACTTTGGTCTTTTAAGAGACTTCATCATTACGATGTAGATCAAATTATTCTAACATGTTTGGGTGCAAAAGATGACCTTTCCTAGTGTAAACCTACCCATTCGAATGTGTTGGAAATATTAGCTTGGTTAGACGACAAACAAAACAAAAGTTATACCACTTTTCCATCAACTGAAAACTCTTCACCATGGGAAAATGACTTAGAGCTACCAACAACTGAGAGAGGATATTATAGAGGGGACCTACGTGATCTCGTAGCATTAGAAAAAATGTTTCTAAGTGACATGATTTCAGAGTAATCACTCGTCAAATTTTGCAGCACCTTTGCACTTTAGTCTTTTAAGAGACCACTAGTACAATGTAGCTCGAACTATTTCGACATGTTTGGGTCCAAAACAAGACCTTTCCTAGCATAAACCTACCCATTCAGATGTGTCAAAACTATCGGTTTGGTCAAATGATGATTATAAAAGAATCTATACATGCACCTTCCTCAACTTCTCAAGAGCAAGAAGAATCTCTTCATTCAATACATTATCTATCTCATTAATTTTGGTCTGCTTTTTTTTCAAGTGTTTTTACAACAAACTAACCTCCTTTTCATTGACAATAAAATATTTTTCTTATCTTTTAATTCCTTTTCTAAGTGGTTAATTTTATTCTTAAGTTATTTTTCTTCAATTTTAACACTTCCAACTATTGCTTTTGTATCTACAACTTGACCATCCACACGTTTTTCCTCATCTCTACTACTCTTACCTACTAACACACCCTAGTATTCCTTTTCATGATCTTCTAGCTTATTTTTCATATATTTTACTTTGAACTTTAGATCAACTACTCTATCATTAGAGCTTCTTCCTTATCATCTATTTCCAGTTGTATTTTCTCCATGAAAGTCTTAAGTTCAAGAATATTTGACTTCATTTTTTAAAATCCACCTATATCATCATCTCTTACTTTCTTTTCCTACAAAAATTCATACCAAATACAAAACCTCTTGAGGTTTTCCATTTCTCCATTACCATTTTCCCATTCCACATATTGCACAAGAACCTTCCTTGAAACTTCTCGAGAGCAAGAAGAATCTCTTCATTCAATACATTATCTATCTCATTCACTTTGTTCTACTTCTTTTCAAGTGTTTTTAAAGAAAATTCTATTTTATTTCATACATTCTAGTACTTGATACCTCCAATTTTGCATTTTCATTTTCCCATTGCACATACTGCACACGCACCTTCCTCAACTTCTCAAGAGAAAATTATTTCTTTCATTTCATGCATTCTACTACTTGTACCTCTAGTTATGTGTAGTAAAAAGAAAATATTTTCTTCCCTATCATAGAAAGTGCATGCAATCTTATTCTATCATGCATATCTTAGTCTATCCACCATGTAATTTATAATTATAAGACCTTCAAAATATCCAAAGGTTGTAGATAAAGAAAACATCGTAAAACTATTAACAAAAGAAAATGGAAAGTAACAACTAAGTCTCACAAAGAAAAACTCAAGGAATGCAAGTCTTATTAAATATCATAAGGAAATTGGATTATTGTAGATTAAGAGACCATAAATCAACCTTCCCAACAACAAACTTCATAGATATTTATCCTATTTCTACATATGAATTTGAACCCAATAATTAGAAGAATTCAAATTTAAAGGTTAAAATTGCATGCTTACAATAGTCAATAAACAACTTCAAGAGATGTGCACGACAAAAATAGAACCAACTGAAAATTCAAGAATTGCCTTTTTTCCAAAGAATATCTGAGGAAAAAGGCATTTATATACCTCTCAAATTCTTCTGCGAAAATTTTACTTAATCTTTGTCACAAACTCGTTCCAACTGCTATTAGAAATAACACTTGTGGGGCAATGTTTAAGGCCATCCAAAGTATCAGAATGATTTTATAAATTATAGGATGGATGCAAGAAGGATGAATATAATCTAGGGAATTTTGGTAGATCATGTTAATACTTCATATGCATATAACCTAATGCACCAAAGGTACTATTTCTAGTATGTTCTCTTTCCCTTAAATAAATATGAACCTAAGGGCTCTCTAAATAAAATTTAAAACTAATTCTAAAATTCAACTTTGGTTATTGACATGATTAGCAAATAGCACTCTTAACCCTATAAAAGGTTTGGGGTTGAGATTGGCCTCGCCCAAAGCTAACAAAAGGAAAATCAAAGTTACCTCTATTACAATTTTTCACCATATTCTAACTATCATGGTGCACATGTTGATGCTTGTTGTTGCAATTTGTAACTTGCCAAAGACCACATATGACTCTTTTCACTAATAAATTATGCCTACT
>VDFB02000001.1:11231020-11248496 GCA_007258455.2 Sequoia sempervirens
TCCTAGCAAAACCCTACCCATCTAGATGCGTTGGAATTGTCAGTTTGGTCGGACGATGAACAAAACAAAAGTTACACCACTTTGCCACTTTGTGTTACATCCAACCGACACTTTTTCCATCAACTAAAAACTCTTCACCACGGGAAAATGACTCAGACCTATCAAAAATTGAGAGAGGTTATTGTAGAGGGGCCCTACATGATCCTATAGAATTAAACATAATGTTTCTAAGTGACATGGTTTCAAAGTAATTTCTCTTCAAAGTTTTCTATCCTTTTGCACTTTGGTCTTTTAAGAGACTTCATCATTACGATGTAGATCAAATTATTCTAACATGTTTGGGTGCAAAAGATGACCTTTCCTAGTGTAAACCTACCCATTCGAATGTGTTGGAAATATTAGCTTGGTTAGACGACAAACAAAACAAAAGTTATACCACTTTTCCATCAACTGAAAACTCTTCACCATGGGAAAATGACTTAGAGCTACCAACAACTGAGAGAGGATATTATAGAGGGGACCTACGTGATCTCGTAGCATTAGAAAAAATGTTTCTAAGTGACATGATTTCAGAGTAATCACTCGTCAAATTTTGCAGCACCTTTGCACTTTAGTCTTTTAAGAGACCACTAGTACAATGTAGCTCGAACTATTTCGACATGTTTGGGTCCAAAACAAGACCTTTCCTAGCATAAACCTACCCATTCAGATGTGTCAAAACTATCGGTTTGGTCAAATGATGATTATAAAAGAATCTATACATGCACCTTCCTCAACTTCTCAAGAGCAAGAAGAATCTCTTCATTCAATACATTATCTATCTCATTAATTTTGGTCTGCTTTTTTTTCAAGTGTTTTTACAACAAACTAACCTCCTTTTCATTGACAATAAAATATTTTTCTTATCTTTTAATTCCTTTTCTAAGTGGTTAATTTTATTCTTAAGTTATTTTTCTTCAATTTTAACACTTCCAACTATTGCTTTTGTATCTACAACTTGACCATCCACACGTTTTTCCTCATCTCTACTACTCTTACCTACTAACACACCCTAGTATTCCTTTTCATGATCTTCTAGCTTATTTTTCATATATTTTACTTTGAACTTTAGATCAACTACTCTATCATTAGAGCTTCTTCCTTATCATCTATTTCCAGTTGTATTTTCTCCATGAAAGTCTTAAGTTCAAGAATATTTGACTTCATTTTTTAAAATCCACCTATATCATCATCTCTTACTTTCTTTTCCTACAAAAATTCATACCAAATACAAAACCTCTTGAGGTTTTCCATTTCTCCATTACCATTTTCCCATTCCACATATTGCACAAGAACCTTCCTTGAAACTTCTCGAGAGCAAGAAGAATCTCTTCATTCAATACATTATCTATCTCATTCACTTTGTTCTACTTCTTTTCAAGTGTTTTTAAAGAAAATTCTATTTTATTTCATACATTCTAGTACTTGATACCTCCAATTTTGCATTTTCATTTTCCCATTGCACATACTGCACACGCACCTTCCTCAACTTCTCAAGAGAAAATTATTTCTTTCATTTCATGCATTCTACTACTTGTACCTCTAGTTATGTGTAGTAAAAAGAAAATATTTTCTTCCCTATCATAGAAAGTGCATGCAATCTTATTCTATCATGCATATCTTAGTCTATCCACCATGTAATTTATAATTATAAGACCTTCAAAATATCCAAAGGTTGTAGATAAAGAAAACATCGTAAAACTATTAACAAAAGAAAATGGAAAGTAACAACTAAGTCTCACAAAGAAAAACTCAAGGAATGCAAGTCTTATTAAATATCATAAGGAAATTGGATTATTGTAGATTAAGAGACCATAAATCAACCTTCCCAACAACAAACTTCATAGATATTTATCCTATTTCTACATATGAATTTGAACCCAATAATTAGAAGAATTCAAATTTAAAGGTTAAAATTGCATGCTTACAATAGTCAATAAACAACTTCAAGAGATGTGCACGACAAAAATAGAACCAACTGAAAATTCAAGAATTGCCTTTTTTCCAAAGAATATCTGAGGAAAAAGGCATTTATATACCTCTCAAATTCTTCTGCGAAAATTTTACTTAATCTTTGTCACAAACTCGTTCCAACTGCTATTAGAAATAACACTTGTGGGGCAATGTTTAAGGCCATCCAAAGTATCAGAATGATTTTATAAATTATAGGATGGATGCAAGAAGGATGAATATAATCTAGGGAATTTTGGTAGATCATGTTAATACTTCATATGCATATAACCTAATGCACCAAAGGTACTATTTCTAGTATGTTCTCTTTCCCTTAAATAAATATGAACCTAAGGGCTCTCTAAATAAAATTTAAAACTAATTCTAAAATTCAACTTTGGTTATTGACATGATTAGCAAATAGCACTCTTAACCCTATAAAAGGTTTGGGGTTGAGATTGGCCTCGCCCAAAGCTAACAAAAGGAAAATCAAAGTTACCTCTATTACAATTTTTCACCATATTCTAACTATCATGGTGCACATGTTGATGCTTGTTGTTGCAATTTGTAACTTGCCAAAGACCACATATGACTCTTTTCACTAATAAATTATGCCTACTATGGGTAGGATCAAACACTAATGGAAAATAGTTATTTGCATCACAATCAAGCCTATTGTTTCGAAAGTGAACTTTTGGGAGGTTTCAACCCTATCATCAGACCATTAACAATAGTGCAAAAGGGTATACCAATGTATGTGCTTTCTACTTGTATCAGGTTATTGTTGCAATGTAGATGATTTAGGGATACAATAACATATTTAAAAATTACTCAAGGCAAGGCTTGGAGTTTCTCACTGAAGCTTAGATAATCCCTTGACTAAGGCTTGGATAGAGGATTTTTTTCTTACCTAATCTTGCATAATCACTTAGAGGAGGCCCGAATATGCTTACTTAGGCTTGGATAATCACCTAAGCAATGATTTGATGGAGATTTTGATAACAAGGATTAGGATCTAAATAGAATCTTGATAAGATGATAAGGGTATGCTAATGGTGGAAAGGACCAAGGTCTAAGGATGATGGTTGTGATGACTAGCTTATGATAATGGATGAAAATGCTAAAATGAGGGAAAGATGATATATTTTGGATGGATATGATGGAAATGGTTGATGTTTCAAGTGAAATTATGGTTGAGGAAGGGTCTCTCAAGTCTAATATAGGGATGCAAAGGTCAAGTTTTCAAATTGAAGTCTTAAGATGGTGAAATGGTGAAACCATAATATGCATATAATATGCCCAATATTCACTATATATGTGTAAAAATGCAACAGCAAAGAAAAGACAAACATATGTAAACTTGGAACTAAAAAATATGAAACTTGAAAATTGACATATAGAAACAAAGGGTCTAACTATCAACTACTCAATGTGCATACTTACAAATTAATACAAATTTATGTGCATACTTACAAATTAATAAGAACCAATACATTAATATCAATAACATGGCTTTACAAAATTAATGTGCATACTTACAAACTAATCCAATGAACCATCTGGGTTTGCTCTACTCTTTATTATGTCAATTATTTCCTCATGGTCAGGCTCACGCACCTTCCACAAGGTCTTGTTCAAAGGTATACACCCATATTTGATCAAATGAACATTAAATTCCATGACAAGGTTCGAATAATGAAGAATCTTTTGATGTGTGTCAAAGTCCTGAAAGATCCAAACATTAACACTCTTATGTGGGTACATTCTAAGCCATATTCCAATAACAACTACTAGGCTTGTAGGGTATTCAATGTTTTCTCCATCTATAATTGAGGCCTCCAATTTCTTTTTGGCCTCAACATAATGACACAAGAAAATAATTTGTTCCCTCTTGAAACAACTCACTACCTCAAGTCTATGTTGTTTGATAAAAAACTCACTACCTTGGACATCACCATGAGACCACATTTCTTTGAGGCATTTTTTCAAACAACTCTCTACCTTGTCTATGTCATTTGATAAAATGCTTTGGTAGACATGTATGCAAAATGTGGTAGCATAGACAAGCAAATGAGCTATTTGAAAAATTCCTCAAAGAAATGGGGTCTCATGGTGATGTACATCACCAACAGACCCTATTTCTTTGAGGCATTTTTTCAAACAACTCACTACCACATTGACAAGGTAGTGATCTCACTACCTTGTCTATTGTTGTACCCAAACCAAATTTTTTGCTTCATCAAGGCATTTTGCATTAAAAAGTCTAAACCTTTGCTAAAATGATGTAGAATATAGTTTTGGGCAATACCAAGCATGGAGTTTTTGTCAATAGTTTGTCAGTCAAAGTCAGTTTTATTGGACAGAACTTGAAGCAGAGACTCAGAATAGAGCTTTTCACGATGGAGGAGCATGTCACGACAGTAATTCACATTGCATACGGTCATTTCAATGATCAAAATAGAGTTTTTAATGGTCAATTTATGAAGATTTCTCAAAGGAAAAGCATAAAAGCGCAAGTATAGCCCAGGGGCGCCCAACTTGTTGAAGGTCAAGATCTTGTTTAAAATGTTCAGGCATCCAGTCAATCTATTCAAATTCAGTCTGGCTATCCAATGAACTATCCAGCAAAGCTTTCTGAGACTCATAGCTCTAGCAAACAACATCAGAAGTTGAAATCCCTAAAGTTCTAGATGTGAAAATTTTGTCTTTTTCAGGCAAAAGCGCGCCTCTAGCTTGAGGGTGCCCATCTAAAAGAGGGGGTAAATTCTAGTATTTCTAATGGCTCATATAGTCAATCTGTTCACAATTAGTCTGCTTATCCAATGAGATATCAAACGCAGTCATCCGAGTTTCAGAACTCCAGTAGCAGTCATCTGAAGATCAGCTTATAATGGAGTTTTCACGTTTCTGAGCTTCTATGTTGATTCCTAGTGCAAGTATAGCTCAGGGGCGCTAGTTTAAAGGACCCCTCAGATGGCAAAATTTGCAGACAGAGTCTTCTTGACATCAGTACTACTCTAGACTAGCTCCGCAATGCATCATCCTGCTTGTCGATTCGACGTTCTACGTGATCGTGGCGGAAGTTCTACCAAGCACGTAATTTCACGGGTAGACCAACAAACAATTTGCAGTGTATTTCTACAGTCTAGAGGTGCCTAGCCTTTAGGCCTGTCAGATGAGCCCATTCGCGTTCGAAGTCTTCACGGCTTTTGAGCGTAATCATTTTATCTATCCAACGAGCCTAGCCGTCAGCCTTCGAGATTTGGCAAACGCTCGTACGTGTGAGGTCTTTGGTGACATGCTGAAGAGTGAGGACATCCGAAAAATGCCCAAGTCTGGAGTGGTAATTTTAAATAAAATATGTACTGGAGTTTTTGAGGTCTTAGAAGCAGTTTTCTTGCTTCGTCACCTCCAGAGACTTCTCTTGTGGGCTCTTTTGGATGTCCGTTAAAATAGATAGTGCCTGAATCGGGTCATCCCAACTCCAAATATCAGAGATCAAAGTAGGGTACTTGGGTGAAAGTTCAACTTTCGTCAAAATGACATCAGTGCAACTAAGAGCCAGGGGCGCTTTTACTTTTGAGGCCCTTAATGAACTTTTCAGAGGTCACGTATATAGTTGTTGGATGCAGAATGTCTCCAGGCATGCAGTGAGCTTCGTTTCCTGTCAGCAGGGTTCACCGTTCACCGTCAACAGCCATTTGAAGTGTCAGATGGTAGTTTAGGAAAATGGCTAAGTCTGGAACCCGTAAATGAATTTAATCAGGGGCGCCTAATTTTTCAGGGTATTAAACGATGGATTTTGCAGTTGTGTCTCCCAGCAGACATTTCTTCCTTGTTCAGTAGGCTTTCCGATGAATTCTCCAGATTAGTCTCAGCATCTCTCAGTCACCCGGAAATCAGTGTTGAAGTTGGCCAGTCGTCACTTTGTAGTCAGCTATAAAATAGGGAGTTAATAAAAAGTGAAGTATCTTGAGCAATTGGATGCCTATGAGCTCAAGAGATGACTTTTCAGAATTGGTGAAGCCTGACGGTGAATCCTAAGACTTCATTTGAATTGTCAACTGAAGTTTGATAATATTTAATATTTATTATTGCATTTTAGCATTAAATGGCAATTTTCTTAAGATTGGCGCCCTCTTTATGCTAAGTTCCCAAATTGCATGATGATGAATATTTTATTATTATTTATTTTTGAACTCTGAGTCAGTGGCAGTTCAACTAAAAGGCAACCAATCAGAGGGCTTCTATTTTCAGCTGAGGTTTTAAATCTTGCAGTTGTCAGATTGATGCGAATTTCATCTTCTTTAAACATGGCGCCTTCATTTATTATTCACCAAGCTTCCAGAGAAATTCGTTTTTTTAAGAGAAATTCATATTTTCAAGCAAAATTCGTTTTTCTTCAAGACAAAGGCATATTTTCAAGCAAAATTCATTTTTCTTCATTCACAAGGCGTATTTTCAAGGGAGATTCGTATTTCTCAAACAAAGGCAGATTTCTCATCTATTTCCAAAGGCGATTTCTCCAATTACATCTTTTTGCAGGTTAAAGTTCACATTCATCAGCAAATTTGAAGAATAAGGGCAATTTTCATTGAAGAAGAGCATACAAAAAATGTCTTTTTCCTCCTTGATTCTCAAATTTCTCTTAGATTTCAATTCGCATGTTCCTGAAATTGGAAAATTCGACAAGTCTCAGTATCTGGATCATTTCTATATAGCTTCCTCGAATTTAAATCGTGCGTTTGATTTTTTAGGAATTTTTAACTCCAGAGCATTCGTTCTCGAGTTTCTAATTTTCTCAACTAAAAAGTCTTTGCATGGTCGAGTAGAAGTCAATTTTTTGCATTTCTGACGTTCTGGGTTGTCTTAGAATCTTTTTCTAGACAAAACCCATATCTTAGATTTTTCATTGAAAATTGTCCTTTGATAGGCTATTTTTAGCTTTCCAGAAATCTTGTCAGAACATAGTCAAGTTCACAGTCAACGGGCGAGTTTTTTAGAGTACAGTACACCAAGACTGAATTTAAGACCAAATCGGTCTTAATTCATGATTTCGTTAGAAAAGATGAGACCGTTTTGCATCAAGCTGCAAAGGAGATAGTCGCCATCACTTCAATTACGGAGCCACCAAAGTTACCAGTCAATGAAATGCTAGTTTGAGTGTGCAAAGATTGCCAAGATTGCTCAAGTTGCTAACATTCAGATGCTGATGCAATTGACAGCCTCGTTGAGGGATTGATTGCTCGAGATCACACATAGTAAACTTCAGTTCCCACCTCTCAGGATAGACATTACACACACGAGTTGAACTTGGTGTTACCCTTTCAAGTTAACTTGATGTTGTCATCACATGCATATCTATTCTGAGATTCGCCTTTCACACTTGGAGTTTCTTTTAGGGTTTTTACGTTAACTGATGGTAGTCTTCCAGTTAAATCGATTTCAATAAAGATGTGCATGCTCGCACAATTGTCCATTTTTTATTAGATGTTTCGGTTAACTGATGGTAGCTTTCCAGTTGACTATATAGTTTACTACATTAGGGTTTGGCAGCAAAACTTGCATGCATTGCAAGAACTGTAGATGAGTCAAGGTGATTTTAGGGTTCCCTACACCTTGATGTATATAAATAAGAGCTTTTGCTCATTTGTAAATAACTTTGGCTTGAGAGAGAAATATATGTTGCGCCTACCTTGCCCTCAATATTGCTCTTTTGGTATTTGTTCATGTGTCTTCACTATTACGATTAATTGTTATGCCACATAGGGTTTCATGCAATTGTAATGGTGAATTCTTTTTGTTTTGTGAAACTTTACCATTATGATCAATTGTTATGCCACATAGGGTTTCAAGAGATTGTGATGATAAATCTATTTTGTGTATCTTTACCATTGTGATCAATTGTTATTCCACATAGGGTTTCAAGAGATTATGATGATAAATATGTTTCTTGAATCTTTTATCATTATAATCAAGTGTTATGCCACATAGGGTTTCATGAGATTGTGATGATAAATCTGTTTTATAAGTCTTTACTATTTTGATCAAGTGTTATGCCACATAGGGTTTCATAAGATTGTCATGGTAAATTCTTAAATCTGTTTTGTGCCCAATAAACTTGTCTAGATTGAGTGATAGATGCGCCACCTTGCCTCAAGTAGAGAATCTAAACTTTGTTTATCGTCCGATAGTCAACCCTGCTCCATTTCCTCATGCTCTGTTTTCTTGAGGAAATTGGATAGATTTAAAGTAGTTAGCTTAGTTGTAGTTAATGATGCGAAACCAGAAAATCCTTAGCTACAACGTTCTTGGTTTTCTTAACCTTGTGCCTCTTCCAGCTGAGAACAAAAAGATAGGACTTAGATTACTTTTCTTTTCCACGCATTCCAGCACAACGAGGGAGCTTCCCCTCCTAATTTGAAGAGCACTCATTGCATAGTGTACATAGCTGTCCGTACAAACCTGCACTCCAAAGGTGTTAGATTTTACACCAACAGTTTTCTGGTGCCCACCGTGGCGCACGAGGCAAGAAAACTTCAAGAAAAGCTAAACGCTTTTATTTCTCGAGATAGACACTCTAGCATCCGATTGCATGATCCACATAGAAGCAATGGATGATAACAACAACAATGTTGATAGGCGACGTCCACCCCATTACCTTGGGGTAATAACATTGGACCTTTGGCTTTTGAGGTAAATCATGAGTTACCTAAAGGGTCAAGGAAGTGTTTTCCTCGATTTCACAGCGATGGAACACAACACCTGGAGGACCATTTTTCTGCATTCACAACGGCTTGTGCCATCTTGCATGTAGAATATGAAGACATCGCGGTGCGTCTCTTTGTCGAGACTCTAGCGGGAAATGCGGCTGATTGGTTCAATCACTTGGCGCCAGGCAGTATCACAAGTTGGGCAACTATGAGCAAGAAGTTTTTGGCGAGATTCAAGCTCGTTGAAGACAATCATATGTTGTTCGCCCAGCTCACAAATTCAAAAATGGAGCCCAAAGAACACATGAGGGATTTTGTGGCAAGATTTAATCGTCTTGTTACAAGAATTTCTTCTACACTCGATCCATCACCAGAGATTCTGATAAGCTGTTTCATAAATGCTCTTCCATCAGAGATAGCTTTCTTTCTAAAGACGACCAAAGCAACAAAGTTGAAGAGTGCACAAGAACATGCCATTAAGTTGGAGGATAATATGATCACTTTTGGCTTGATGAAAATAGATTCTATCAGATCTCCAGTTCAGCAACCGTACCAGCCAAAGAGAGACAATCTTTAGCCACGGTTACCAACATCTCCACCAAGATCAATGATTGAGGCTGCACACAGTGCAGTATTTTGTCCTTTCCATGATGATGATGCACATTATGGATCCACATGTCCAGAGAACCTGAGAATGATCCAAATCATGGGATGCACTATAGCTGCTCCCAGTTCTAGTTTTGTACCAACACCAAGTTCGAAGGTTGTTTTACCACAGACGAACAACTTCGATGGCGACTCCGCAGCGGGATACTTTGATGAAGAACCCACAAATGAAAAAGAAGAAGAAGAATGCCATCAGTACACTCCTCCTGTGTTTACACATGCTCAGCATTTCAAAGCACAGAAAGAAGAACAAGAAAGGCGGAAATCAAATGAAGAGGGTGAAGAAGCACCATTCACCTCAAAACCCAAACCTTCACATGTGATTACTATGCCAGTTGCTCAAGAGACGTCTTCAGTAAATTTTGAAATTGTAGCTTCCATGATGAAGACCAAGGTACAAGTCTCACAACTAGAATATCTTCAGGATCATCCAAAAGAATTAGATCAGATTCTCAAGGTCGCAAAGAAGCAGGCTATCCTCAAGTCAAATGTTCCAGCAGAAGCAAAGCCTGAAACGAGTCCTGGTAATTGTGTAACTCTGTCAGAGATAAAAGTTGAAGACTAGAACATTTCTTGTTCTGAAAAGAGACCGACAGAGGAGACAAAGTCATGGACAATAGAGTTCGATGGAGATTGTACAAATACATTTTTAGAAGCAGGGGAATTGATCATATCCCCTAAAGGACAATTGCACCCATCTATGCAATTGGAGTTCACTGAAACTGAAAAAGAGGTGCTTTTGCAAGGCCTCAAAGATGCTGAAGACATGGGAATCAAACTCCTATGTGTTAAAGGTGATGTAGAGCTGATCGACAAGCCGATCAAAGGATATTATCAGATCAAAAAAGATCACCTACGGCATTATAGAAATCGAGTTTGGAACTCGGTCGATTGGTTTGAAGAATTCGACATCCCTAGGATGGACAATAATAGAACTAATACCTTCGGGATATTAGATTTCCCATTTGCATCATATTATGACTTTTGGAAGAGTAATTTTGCATGGATATGTGAATACCTGAGAATCTTCATTCCAGAAGGATTGCCTCCTACAATTCCTAGAAGAAGAGAAGTTAAGCCTTTTAGGCAGAAACGACATCGATGGGAGGCTCTTCCACTGCCATGTAGCAAACAATATCCAAAGCACTTCATCTCTTCAAGGGTGGAGTTAGTTTTCTTTAAGTAATTTTTATGCTTTATTGTAATGTTGTATTGTGTTTCTCGTTCTGTGATGTTTTGTCATGTTTTAGGTGATCTAGGTAGTCTTGTTTTAGGTGATTTTTAGGTTAGGTTTTAAGAAACTCCAAATGTTTTTAGGTGATTAGGAAAAGTCCTGACTCCAATGCCCAATTGTAAATCACTGGTCTACTTAACACTGAGATTCTTAGGTTCTCCTATGCCATAGGTATCTGACATGGTCACTAGACAAAGCCTAATGTTGTACCCAAACCAAATTTTTTGCTTCATCAAGGCATTTTGCATTAAAAATTCTAAACCTTTGCTAAAATGATGTAGAATATAGTTTTGGGCAATACCAAGCATGGAGTTTTTGTCAATAGTTTGTCAGTCAAAGTCAGTTTTATTGGACAAAACCTAAAGCAGAGACTCAAAATAGAGCTTTTCACGATGGAGGAGCATGTCATGACAGTAATTCACATTGCATACGGCCATTTCAATGATCAAAATAGAGTTTTTAATGGTCAATTTATGAAGATTTCTCAAAGGAAAAGCATAAAAGCACAAGTATAGCCCAGGGGCGCCCAACTTGTTGAAGGTCAAGATCTTGTTTAAAATGTTCAGGCATCCAGTCAATCTATTCAGAATCAATCTGGCTATCCAATGAACTATCTAGCGAAGCTTTTTGAGACTCACAGCTCCAGCAAACAGCGTCAGAAGTTGAAATCCCTAAAGTTCCAGATGTGAAAATTTTGTCTTTTTCAGGCAAAAGCGCGCCTCTAGCTTGAGGGCGCCCATCTAAAAGAGGGGGTAAATTCTGGTATTTCTAATGGCTCGTATAGTCAATCTGTTCACAATTAGTCTGCTTATCCAACGAGATATCAAATGCAGTCATCCGAGTTTCAAAACTCCGGTAGCAGTCGTCTGAAGATCGGCTTATAATGGAGTTTTCACGTTTCTAAGCTTCTCCGTTGATTCCCAGTGCAAGTATAGCTCAGGGGCGCTAGTTTAAAGGACCCCACAGATGGAAAAATTTGTAGACAGAGTCTTCCTGACATCAGTACTACTCTAGCCTAGCTCTGCAATGCATCATCTTGCTTGTCGATCCGACGTTCCAGGTGATCGTGGCGGAAGTTCTACCAAGCACGTAATTTCACGGGTGGACCAACAAACAATTTGCAGTGTATTTCTACAGTCCAGAGGCGCCTAGCCTTTAGGCCTGTCAGATGAGCCTGTTCACGTTCGAAGTCTTCACGGCTTTTGAGCGTAATCATTTTATCTATCCAACGAGCCTAGCCGTTAGCCTTCGGGATTTGGAAAACACTCGTATGTGTGAGGTCTTTGGTGACATGCTGAAGAGTGAGGACATCCAGAAAATGCCCAAGTCTGAAGAGGTAATTTTAAATAAAATACGCACTGGAGTTTTTGAGGTCTTAGAAGCAGTTTTCTTGCTTCGTCACCTCCAGAGACTTCTCTTGTGGGCTCTTCTGGCTGTCTGTTAAAACAGATAGTGCCTGAATCGGGTCATCCCAGCTCCAGATATCAGAGATCAAAGTAGGGTACTTGGGTGAAAGTTCAACTTTCGTCAAAATGACATCAGTGCAACTAAGAGCCAGGGGCGCTTTTACTTTTGAGGCCCTTAATGAACTTTTCAGAGGTCATGTATATAGTCGTTGGATGTAGAATGTCTCCAGGCATGCAGTGAGCTTCGTTTCCTGTCAGCAGGGTTCACTGTTCACCGTCAGTAGCCATTTGAAGTGTCAGATGGCAGTTTAGGAAAATGGCTAAGTCTGGAACCCGTAAATGAATTTAATCAGGGGCACCTAATTTTTTAGGGTATTAAATGATGGATTTTACAGTTGTGTCTCCCAGCAGACATTTCTTCCTTGTTCAGTAGGCTTTCCAATGAATTCTCCAGATCAGTCTCAGCATCTATCAGTCACCCAGAAATTAGTGTTGAAGTTGGCCAGTCGTCACTTTGCAGTCAGCTATAAAATAGGGAGTTAATAAAAAGTGAAGTATCTTGAGCAATTGGATGCCTATGAGCTCAAGAGATGACTTTTCGGAATCGGTGAAGCCCAAAGGTGAATCCTAAGACTTCATTTGAATTGTCAACTGAAGTTTGATAATATTTAATATTTATTATTGCATTTTAGCATTAAATGGCAATTTTCTTAAGATTGGCGCCCTCTTTATGCTAAGTTCTCAAATTGCATGATGATGAATATTTTATTATTATTTATTTTTGAACTCTGAGTTAGTGGCAGTTCAACTAAAAGGCAACCATTCAAAGGGCTTCTATTTTCAACTGAGGTTTTAAATCTTGCAGTTGTCAGATTGATGTGAATTTCATCTTCTTTAAACATGGCACCTTCATTTATTAATCACCAAGCTTCCAAAGAAATTCGTATTTTTAAGAGAAATTCATATTTTCAAGCAAAATTCGTTTTTCTTCAAGGCAAAGGCGTATTTTCAAGCAAAATTCATTTTTCTTCATTCACAAGGCGTATTTTCAAGGGAGATTCGTATTTCTCAAACAAAGGTAGATTTCTCATCTATTTCCAAAGGCGATTTCTCCAATTACATCTTTTTGCAGGTTAAAATTCACATTCATCAGCGAATTTGAAGAATAATGGTGATTTTCATTGAAGAAGAGCATACAAAAAATGTCTTTTTCCTCCTTGATTCTCAATTTTCTCTCAGATTTCAATTCGCATGTTCCTAAAATTGGCAAAATTCGACAAGTATCAGTATCTGGATCATTTCTATATAGCTTCCTCTAATTTAAATTGTGCGTTTGATTTTTCAGGAATTTTTAACTCCAGAGCATTCATTCTCGAGTTTCTAATTTTCCCAAATGAAAAGTATTTGCATGGTCGAGTAGAAGTCATATTTTTGCATTTTTGACGTTCTAGGTTGTCTTAGAATCTTTTTTTGGACAAAACCCATATCTCAGATTTTTCGTTGAAAATTACCCTCAGCAGGCTATTTTTAGCTTTCCAGAAATCTTGTCAGAACATAGTCAAGTTCACAGTCAACAGGTGAGTTTTTCAGAGTACAGTACACATAGACTGAATTCAAGACCAAATCGGTCTTAATTCATGATTTCGTTAGAAAAGCTGAGACCGTTTTGCATCAAGCTGCAAAGGAGATAGTCACCATCACTTCAATTACGGAGCCGCCAAAGTTACCAGTCAATGAAATGCTAGTTTGAGTGTGCAAAGATTGCCAAGATTGCTCAAGTTGCTGACATTCAGATGTTGATGCAATTGACAGCCTCATTGAGGGATTGATTGCTCGAGATCACACATAGTAAACTTCAGTTCCCACCTCTCAGGATAGACATTACACACACGAGTTGAACTTGGTGTTACCCTTTCAAGTTAACTTGATGTTGTCATCACATGCATATCTATTCTAAGATTCGCCTTTCACACTTGGAGTTTCTTTTAGGGTTTTTACGTTAATTGATGGTCGTCTTCCAGTTAACTCGCTTTCAATAAGGACGTGCATGCTCGCACAATTGTCCATTTTTTATTAGATGTTTCGGTTAACTGATGGTAGCTTTCCAGTTGACTATATAGTTTACTACATTAGGGTTTGGCAGCAAAACTTGCATGCATTGCAAGAACTGTAGATGAGTCAAGGTGATTTTAGGGTTCCCTACACCTTGATGTATATAAATAAGAGATTTTGCTCATTTGTAAATAACTTTGGCTTGAGAGAGAAATATATGTTGTGCCTACCTTGCCCTCAATATTGCTCTTTTGGTATTTGTTCATGTGTCTTCACTATTACGATTAATTGTTATGCCACATAAGGTTTCATGCAATTGTAATGGTGAATTCTTTTTGTTTTGTGCAACTTTACCATTATGACCAATTGTTATGCCACATAGGGTTTCAAGAGATTGTGATGATAAATCTGTTTTGTGTATCTTTACCATTGTGATCAATTGTTATGCCACATAGGGTTTCAAGAGATTATGATGATAAATCTATTTTTTGAATCTTTTATCATTATAATCAAGTGTTATGCCACATAGGGTTTCATGAGATTGTGATGATAAATCTGTTTTATAAGTCTTTACTATTTTGATCAAGTGTTATGCCACATAGGGTTTCATAAGATTGTCATGGTAAATTCTTAAATCTGTTTTGTGCCCAATAAACTTGTCTAGATTGAGCTGATAGATGCGCCACCTTTCCTTCAAGTAGAGAATATAAAGCTTCGTTTGTCGTCGATAATCATTTCTGCTCCATTTCCTCATGCTCTATTTTCTTGAAACTGGATACATTTAAAGTAGTTAGCTTAGTTGTAGTTAATGATCTGCGAAACCAGAAAATCCTTAGCTACAACGTTCTTGGTTTTCTTAACCTTGTGCCTCTTCCAGCTGAGAACAAAAAGATAGGACTTAGATTACTTTTCTTTTCCACACATTCCAGCACAACGAGGGAGCTTCCCCTCCTAATTTGAAGAGCACTCATTGCGTAGTGTACATAGCTGTCTGTACAAACCTGCACTCCAGAGGTGTTAGATTTTACGCCAACATCTATGCTACCTTGTAAGGTAGTGATTTGTTTGAAAAAATGCCTCAAATAAATTGGGTGTACATCACCATGAGATCCCATTTATTTAAGGCATTTTTTCAAACAACTCACTACCTTGTTAGTACACCATCATGAGACCCCATTTCTTTGAGGCATTTTTTCAAACAACTCACTACCTTGTCAATGTGATAGCATAGACATTGTAGTGAGCTCACTACCTTTTCTATGCTACCATTGACAAGGTAGTGAGTTTGAAAATATTCCTCAAAGAAATGGGGTTTTCTTTAAGGATTTTTTTAAAATAGCTCACTACGTTGTCTATGCTTTTGATTACTATGATGCTTTGATAGAATTTTCCATGCATCCATAGTTTGGTCAAAAGCACATGTTTTAGGATTTTAGACATAGCGACAAGGGGACCTTGGAATGGGGTATGACATCTATCAAAATATAAAAGGGGGGATTTTCATGAGTGTTATGGTTGCAATTGCCTTAGTAGATATGTGAAATGTGGATGCATATACAAGGCACATGAACTATTTGAAAAAATTCCTCAATGAGAAATGTTCTTATGGACTACAATGATTGGAGGATATGCACAAAATGGAAAATGTATGGAAAATTTGGTAGCATAGATAAGGAAATAAGTTGTTTGAAAAAAGTATGCAAAATGTGGTAGCATGGACAAGGTAATGAGTTGTTTGAAAAAATGCCTATGTTGTTTAAAAAATATGATTTGGTAGACATGTATGGACATCACCATGATAGAACATTTCTTTGAGGCATTTTTTCAAATAGCTCAGTACCTTGTATATGCTTTTTCTTACTATTATGCTTTGATATATTTTTTCTATGCATCCATAGTTTGTTCAAAAGCACCTATTTTAGGCTTTTAGCCATAGCAGCGAGGGGACCTTGGAATGGGGTATGGAATCTATCAAAACATAAAAGGTAGGATTTTCATTAGTTTTATGGTTGCAATTTCCTTAGTAGACACATGTGAAATTTGAATGCATAGATAAGGCACATGAACTATTTGAAAAAATTTCTCAATGAGATATGTCGTCATGGACTACAATGATTGCAAGATATGCACAAAATGGATTTGTTTAAAAGGTTGTAGAAAATTTCAATAAAATGTAATTTCTAGGTGTAAAAACAAATTCCAAAGCATTTTCCAACATCCCCCATGCCTATACCAAAATGAAATCTTTGGAAAAGGGTATGCACATCCATAAAAATGATTGAGAAATGATGTATTATATTACATAGTTATAAATACTCTTGTAAATGTGTATACAAAATGTGGAAGCATACACATGGTAGGTCAATTTTTTAACAAAATACCTCAAAGATATGTGGTCTCATGGACCACAATGATTACAAGATTTGCACAAAGTGGATTTGTTGAAAAAAAAATTGAAACTTCCAAGCAAATGTAATTGGAAAGTGTAAATAATTGTGTAGTTTAAAATGTGCCAAGAGGGGCTAAGGTTATAATGAGAAACAAACAATGATAAACATGGAATATGCATAATAACAAAATCAAAGCATTGTATTAATCATGTATGATAAGGGATGATAAAGAAACACAATAGAATTAAGTAAAATATAAAGAAAATGTGTAAAGACTTGACATACCTAAAAAATGAAGATTCGAATGGAGGAACTATCCAATTATGTAGTCTTTTTTTCTTCTTGCATCAAACTCCTCAACAATTTGAGTTTTTCACAAGCTTGCTTCCTTTTCAACGTTCAATTGTATATCACTCAAATAGAATTATTAAAAATAATACAAATAACCAATTTATAATGTTAAATTCCTATAATTCAATCACAATTAACATTGCAACACTACAAAAATTGAGACTTGAATTGATTATATCAAATTCGATGTGAAAACTCTATTATTTCCTCCTTCCTAAGTTGGAAAACCATAAAAAGGTGGTGGAAAGTTGATGCAAAGGTGGTAGAATGTGAAAAATTTACATGTGCATAACCAACAAAATAACAGAGCATGTGGGCCTAGATCATGAGTGTGCTGACTTTTTTACCATTTTTAGAGCAAGACAAAATGCACTCACATTATAATGCGAGTGTGTTTTGGCTTGCTATACAAAACAACTATATCTCAACTTCTTCAAAATGTGCTCATGTTATGAAAATATTGATTTTTTAAAGGTTTCATAACTCATTATCTCATTACCCACCCCTCTCCCCCTTCTATCTCTCTCACACCTATATTTCCCCTATGTATCTCACCCCTCTCTCCATAGGCTATAGGTCTCTCAACTCTATATCTCTCAAATGGATCTCTACTTATTTCTTGAACCTCTCCACCTCTCTTCCTCCTCCTTACCCATATTTCCCTCAAGTTGTTAA